>CAUYRH010071307.1:0-41903 GCA_963574655.1 Perodicticus potto | reverse complement strand
CCTATGGTGCATCTTAGAAGGGTATAGGCGAAACTTACTAAATGCAGAATACAAATGTCTTCATACAATAACTAAGAAAATGCCATGAAGGGTATGTTAAACAGTTTGATGAAAACATTTCAGATTGTATATGAAGCCAGTACATTGTACCCCTTGATTGCACTAATGTACACAGCTATGATTTTATATATATATAAAAAAAATGGAGTAAAAATAAGTAAGAATGCTTTTACATCTTTCGTATTAGACTGAATGGAAGTGGAACACACTATGTTTAGTAAAACATCATAAGAATGGAGAAGCAAGAATGCTATATATTCAATTCTGATATGAAGACAATTTATGACCTAGTACACAGTGGGGGGTGGTGAGGGAAAGTGGGTGCAGGCAGAGGGAAGAAGGGAGGGGAGTAGGGTGTCCCGGGGTGTGACACACCTCTTTGGGATGGGACACAATTATAAGAGGGATTTTACCTAAGAAATGCAATCAGTGTAACCTGGTTCTTTGTACCCTCAATGAATCCCCAACAATTAAGAAATAAAATAAAATAAAGGAAATGCCTCAGGAAAAAGAAAACAAAAGGAAAAGAAAAATAAACATAAGTGGCCTGACAATTAAGTTCATGAATTTATCTTAGAAAAAGTGCTACATACCTCATTGTTGAATATTATTATGGTCACAGGTGGGCAAGGAGAGTAACCTACTTCAAAGGTTACCATAGTAGTAGTCAGAAATGAGATATGTAGCACTTTTTCTTGGTTGCTTTGTGAATTTAATTGTCAAACCTCATATGATGATAGCTCTGATGGTCTTTCCAAACAAAAAGAGTTAAAAAATTGCTTTGAAGGGTGAACTAGGAACTGAGATTGGTGCATAGCTTCCCAATTGGTATACCTCAAAGGTGGCTATCGTGATCTTCAGCAATATGTGGCACTTTTGTAAGTTCAATTGTCCAACCTTGTAAGATATATCAGAATATAAGAAATATAATCAACTGTAGTGCTATGATTGAAGATTAGAGGGTCATTGACCATTAATAATGATTTATTCCAAAAAATAAGAATTTATGGTGGACATATCAATGATGACAACTAAGTTTATTGACCAGTTGAAACCCTAAGGCACTGTGCTCTACCTTCTATAGTTTTTATGCCTTTCACACACACTCACGAGAGAATATTACTGTTTATGCTGTGTTGCGTGTAATTTATGATCATAACCCATAGACTCTCTACTACTTCTTTGTTGAGCTTGAATTTTGGGAATCGTTTTTATGAGGTTGTGGATTTCACCTCTTTGCTTACACACATAGTCATCACTACCCAGGAGTGTTCATCTGCTTTCGGCAGCATCAAGAATCAGGGAAATAGTTCCCACTGCTCCAGCTCCTTATAGACCAACCTCTTTTCTTTTCTTTCAGGGAATATCTCTCTCCCCCACAGCTTTTCCCTGCTACATAAAACATTTCTTTTTTTGTTTCTTCATAGTTGTTCTCATGGCCTATGAGCAATCAAAAGACACTAGCAACCACAGATCTAGGGAACAGAGATTTAGTATCTATTTAAAAACAAACAAAAAATAAAAGAAAAACAAAACAAAAACAGCAAAAAAGGAAATCACTCAAACAATGAAATCAAATGTTCACCTAATTATCACAAAAAATCCAGATTAATTCGACAAGAATGCTAGAGTTCTTAAACAGCAAACCAGAGAGGGTATATGCACGCGCTTAATTCCACAGACCTGGAAGTCAGACTGTCTGGCTTCAATTCCTAGCTTCCATGCATGTTAGCTCCATGATCTTGCAAAAGTTTCTGCTTCTCATATTCCCTGTAAAATGTTGGTGGTTTATGTCATCTTGGTTTGTTGTCATGATTAAATGAGTTGATATACGAAACGAACATACAGGAAGATCTGGAACACAGACAGTGCTCTAAATCTGTTGACCTGTTGTCCTTGGACAACACACATCTGCCCTGAATCTGCCTGCCTCCTTTTTGTTCATGCAGGTTTTGACCACCCATGTATGGTGACTGGAACCTCACTGTTTGTCATCCTTTGATGTGAGGAGTCATGCTAGACAGCATTAACAGCACGGGTTTTGAAGAGGCATTGACTCTACCATTTAAAATCTCTGTGACTTCATCTGAGATGTTTACTTTTTCAACATTGAATCCACCATATGTAAAACTAGAAATTAGAATAATTTTTATTATAACAAGTGAGCTAATAGAATAAAAAACTTATTTCTGTATATGATACGACTAATACTATTAATAACAATAATAGCAGTAGAGCACCAATAGCTGCAATTTGGTGAGCACTATATAATTTTCACATTTTAACTACTTTCAGAAAAATCACTTTATTTAACCCTTACAATGATTTATTCAGGATATTACTAATATTGGCATTTTAAATTCAAATTACTCAAAATTTTGAACCTCAAGGAGTTAATTTAATATATATAATATAATATATATATAATATATATATTTTTTGAGACAGAGTCTCACTATGTCACTCTTAGGAGAGTTCCATGGTAACACAGCTCACAGCAACCTCAAGGTCTGGGGCTTAAGCGATTCTCTTGCCTCAGCCTCCCAAGTAGCTGAGACTACAGGGGCCCATCACAACACCCAACTTTTTTTAGTTGCACTTGTCATTGTTGTTTGGCAGGTCTAGGCTGGATTTGAACCTACTAGTTCCAGTGTATGTGGCTGGCGCTCTGGCCGCTAAGCTACAGGTGCGGAGCATTAATTTAATATTTTAAGTGACTTGTTCTAAGGACTACTTACTCATTAGAGTACAAAATTAACATGCAAAATCAGTGTCGTTTCTGCACAATAACAACAAATGATCTAAAAAAAGAAATTAAGAAAGCAATTCCCTTTCAGAAAAGCATCAAATGATTAAGATACTTAAAAGCAAGTTTAACCAAACATGAAAGACCTGTACAAGTAAAACTACCTATAAGACACAGGTGAAAGAAATTTAAGAAGGCACAGATAAATAAAAAGATATTCTGTCAAAGATATCCAACCAAAGCAACCTTGAACAAGAAAAAAAATGGTTCAGTCATTACACCCCCTGATTTCAAACTATATCACAAAGCTGAAGTAATCATAACAGTGTTTTAGTAACAAAAACAGACGTCCAAACCACTGAACAGAATAGAGAACACAAAGATAAACCTATGCATATACAGCCAAATAATCTTAGACAAGAGCCCCAAGAATACACAATAGAGAAAGATAATCTTGTCAACAAATGGAGAAGGGAAAACAAGATATTCATAAAAGAATGAAATTGGATCCTTTCTTGTACAATATACAAAAATTAGCTCAAAATGGATTAAAGCCTTAAATGAAAGATAGGAGACCATAAAATTCCTGTAACAAAGACATAAAGTTCAATGGCGTTGATTTTTGTTGTGGAAAATTTCTTGCATATGACCCCAACAACACCAATAAGAAAAGCAAAAATAAATAAGTTGGACTACATCCAATTAAGAGCTCCTCCACAGAAAAGGAAACAATCAACAAAGTAAAAATGCCACCTACAGAATGGTAGAAAATGTTTGCAAATCATGTATCTGATAAGAGATTAATATTTATAATGCCTACGTAACTCACGTAACTCACAGGAAAATATCAAATAACTCAATAAAAAATGAGTAAAGGATTTGAATAGACATTTCTCCAAAGACAGCATGCAAATAGCCAAGAGACACAAAAAGCTGTGCAAAATCACTAATCATGGAAATGAAAAGCAAAAACCATAGTGAGCTATCACCAGCTTACATAGATACAGGAAGTGTTGTCCAAGCTTGTAGAGAAAAGTGAACCCTGTGTATATCCCTGTGGGGATGTACATTGGTTTTTCCATTATGGAAAAGAGTATGGAGCTTCCTCAAAAAATTAAAATATATTATTATCATGGAAAGGCAAATTAAAACACAGTGAATTATCATCACCTTGCTCCTATCAGAATGACCATTACAAAAAAAATCAAAAAACATGGATATAGTGAGAAAGGAACACTTGCACACTGTTGGTAAGGGATAAAGGATTACAGTAAATAGCATAGAGATTCCTTGAACAACTAAAAGTAGACCTGCTATTATATCCAGCAATCCCACTACTGGGTATCTACCTAAAGAAAAAGAAGTAACTATATCGAAAAGTCGCCTATACCCAAATGTTCATTGCAGCACAGGTCACATTGCAAAGAAGGAGAATAAACCTAAGTCCCCCAAAATTCATGAGTGGATAAAGAAGATAGATAGAGATATATAGAGAGAGATACAGAGATAGAGACATAGACGCACACACACACACACATCCACCATAGAGTACTACTCAACCTGACAAGGAATGAAATAATGTCTTTTGCAACAACTTTGATGGAACTCGAGACCATTATCCTAAGTGGAGTATCTCAGGAATGAAAAACAAACACCACATGTTTTCACTAATAAGTAGGGGCTAACGATGGGTACACACAGTCATATAGTGGTGGAAACGTTAGAAATAAAGAAGGGGAGTATAGAGAAGGGTGAGGGATAAAAACTTACCTATGGGATACAATGTACAGTATTGTGGTCACAGGCACACTAAAAGCCCTGACTTCAGCATTATACAATTCATCTCTGTAACAAGAATTGTTATACTCCCTAATATTTTGAAATAAAAATTTAAAAAATAATTAAAATATATTTTCAACACTGCTAAGTGTTATGTTATATTGATTTTTGCATATTGTGTACTCACTTTTGAATTTGCTTAGGTAATTAATGTCTCTGTTTATAGACAACTATCTGTCCTCATACTGCTGTTAACTTACTCATTTGATTTCATTAAAAAATGTTTTACCAGTCACCTGAAGGAGTTTATTAGTAATAGTTTAACAAAGATCAGCAAGGATTCTTGATAGGTTCTTTTTATGATATAGACAAAGAATGCCATTCTAATGACAGTGAGTGAATTTGATCTTTCCAAACAATGCAGTCTTTTATTTTAAAAAACATTATTTTTAAACAATTTTTCACTTATTATTTAGAGTCAGGCTTCTGAGCAATCACAGTGATGTCACCGCTCATACCAAATTTATAAAAAAGGAAATTTCACAAATGTCCTCCACTAACATGATAGAGTTGGAATTTGTAATCTACATAACTCTTGTACAGAGAAAGTGATTGAATTCTGGCAATGTTAATGCTCAGTTGAGGAGTCTATAAAGTTTGTTTAAACTGAAATCTCAAAAAGACCCTCATTACCACGATTGTGAACATGTTGAAAATAAAGGACCCAGTTTTCAAATTGCTGCATTGAGAAGAGCCATAAAAACAGAAAGTAATAAGTGCTCTCTTTACAAAGAAATTAGTTAATTCATTTATCCAAGAAGCACTGAAGAGACTTGGGAACTAGAAGCTTGGGAACTATTAAAGATCATACTTATGAACAAATCACTTACTGTCATATCTACACATCAAAATCTGGATTTTTTTTTTGACCTTCCCATTTCACATGAGTGTGTGGTGAGAATGAGTGAGGTAGGGAAAAAGATTGGCTTTGAATTTCTTAAAATAAATGTCCTATATCTATTCTAAGACCTATTTCCAGAGATGGATTTCAGAACCCAGAATCTTAAATTGCCTGCTGTGTGACACACTGCCTCAGAATGTCTTTGATTTCTCCCTTTGCTCTGGGGCAGCATTGCCCAATATTTTTTCAACTGTGACACAGTTATGAACTTCTGGGGGCACATTGTAAAAAAAATAGAGGTTCTCAGTTACAGACGCCTCAGCATTAAGGGGCACTGTATTTATAGACCTTCTACTATGCAAGAGACATCATGTAAAAGTTGTTACACATATAATTACATTTAGGACTTCCAACAATTCTATGCAATGGTTATAATTTTAGAATAAAGCAGAGGAAGGACTATTTTAACTGTGAAGATGATATGTAGTTCATTAGTTGAATTATATTAACCAAAATATAAATTTTATAAATGGTTGTGCTGCTAAAGATGCTTTGTCATCTATCACATTGATTACTAGGCATTTTTCCTTTTCATCCCTAAAGGTTTAAGTGGCATCTGTCAAAGAGAACAGTCTTCTCAGATTTAGAATGGTTCTTTAAGCAAGAATTAATTAAGGTGAAGAATTGGTTAGAAGTTCCAAGCAATATCTAAAGATCCATTTCTAGTAAATGTATTACTGTTTAGGTTCCAAATTTTTAAATTTCTGGCTATTATGAAGCTATTTCACACCTCAAATTAAATTATAAATAAAAATTTACATGATAAGATTTAAATAATAAAACTATAACGCCATGACCAGTCCTATTTCCCCAAATGACAGAGGAAAAAGTAAATTAATGAACAAAATAAAATGTGAGTAAAAAAGAAAATCAGAGATACATATGTAGTGAAAGATTATTGCTGAGCAAATCTGACCATAGTTTTGCAGTGAAGGTCATCAGTAAGCCTAGTTCTGCCATGCACAGAATCATGATCTTGGACGTGAGTGACATTCCTTATGTGTTACGAATCTTGCCGTCATGTAGATAAATCCAATGTTGGGAAACCAGTTTTGCATTTGATTTAACATCATTTGAGTTTATCATTCTCACTCCAAATCTGCAAATAACATGGGATGTCAAGAAATCTTCAATTTGTATTTGATATCTTCTGTATTTTAGAGTTGACTAGGTTCAGGTTAACAGGGACCACTGCTCTCTTCTTGATCAAATTAGCTATGGTCTAGAACAAGCCTTCACGGACACGATCTCTTCCTCGGTTCTACCAACCGAGTTATAAAATCGGTTTGTCTTGAGCAGCCACAGCATGGAGTGGTGTTTGTTACGTGATCGTTGTGGTCAGTGTGCTGTCCTAGCAAGGTAGCAATCACATGGGCTGAATAATGATTATTCAGTCTAGGACTCAGTGGTCGTGGGTGTGCTTAACGCTCAGTGATCACTAAGCATAATCCTTACATCGCCCTTGTGAGGGGCTATTACATCCCTCCATACAGATAAGGAAACCAGAGTTCTTTCAGGTATATGATGCCCAAGAAATGCACAGATCTAATGTATATGAGAAGTTTAGACACATCCAAACACCTTGTTATCATAAACCACAATCAAGGTAATAGACATATCCAATGGCTCTCAAAGTTTTCCTTGTGTGCCTTTATAATTTTTGTTGTGTGTATTTTTGGCAGCAGACAGATCTACTTGCTTAAATTTTAAAGTGCAAAATAGCATATTGTTAGCTGCAGATGTTATAGAGTATATCTCTAGAATTTATTCATCTAGTATAAATGAAGGTTTATGCCCATTAAACAACCTGTCATCCCTCCCTACCTGCAGCACCTGGAAATCACTAATATGTTCTCTGCCTGCCTCTGTGGGTGTTTACTGCTATCTATAGCCTACATAAGAGGAATAAAGAAGTATTTGTCCTTCTGTGCCTGGCTTATTTCACTTAAATCTGCCTTACACATTAAACCAAAATCAACTCAGAATAGGCTAAGAACTTAAAGGCAATCCCTAAAACTTTAAAATTCCTAGAAGAAAACATAGAAGAAAAGTATCTTGATATGGGAGTTCACAATAAGTTTTTGGATGTGACACCAAGAGCATAAGCAACTACAGGCAGTGTACACAAGTGGGAATATATCCAATTGAAAAGCTTCTCCACTGCAAAGGAAATAGTCAACAGAATGATAAGGTAACCTATAGAATGGAGGGGAAATATTTGGAAAACATAATGAGTTTATTTCCAAAAGGTAAGAAACTCCTACAACTTAAAAGAAAAACAACAGCAGCAAGTAACCCAGTTAAAAATTGAGCAATGGACTGGAACTAACATTTCTCCCAAGAAGATATAACAAACAGCCAACAGGTGTATGAAAATGTGCTCAACATCACTAATCATCAGGGAAATGCAAATCATATCCACAATGAGATGTCATCTCAGATTTCTTAGAATGACTGTTAAATAAAAAAAACCATAAAATAAATAAATTAATGAAACAAAAGTAGCAAATACTGGCATGGATGTAGAAAAATTGGAACCCTGGTACACTGTTGCTGGGAAAAGAAAATGGTGTGACAGCTATGAAAAATATTAATTTTTCTCAGTAATTTAAAATTGGAATAATAATATAATCCCACTTCTCAGCATATATATTCAAAAGAATTAAAATTGGGATATTTAAGAGATACCTGGATTCACATATGTATTACAGCATTATTAACAACCACCAAAAACTAGAAATAATGTAAGTGTCCATCAAAAGACAATAGCATAAAGAATGATATATACGTACAATGAGATATTATTCAGTCTTAAAAAGGAAGAAAATCTTGGCCTGTGTAATGAGATGGATATCCATGCTGTTTTCTTTTAACCTAAAACTGACAATCTATTTTTATTTATGTTTTCTTAATTTAAATGTTTAATTTTGAGGCAATTGTAGATTTACATGTAATTTTCAGAAATAATGTGGAAAATCTGGTGTACCCTTTCCCCAATGGTAACATTTTGCAAAACTTTAACATATCACAACCAACCAACATATAGATATTAATTTCCATCACCATAAGGATTCCTTACTTTTCATAATGAGCATTGCACCCACTCCCAGCCCATACTCGCTTGTTGGTGATCTTAGGCGTACATTAATCTGTTCTCCACTTTTATAACATTATCACCTCCATAATGTTATATAAATGGAAAGGTACGATATTACAATTAGCTTTTGTCACTCAGTACAAATCTATGGAGATTCTTATAGGTTGTTGCTTTAGCCCTTGCATAGTCTGATACTTTTATTGCTGAGTAGTATATTATGGTAAAGAGGAATAAATGGATGTTCACTGATTCACCCACTGAAGCATGTTTGGACTGTTTCCAGTTTGGGGCTATTATAATAAAACTGCTTACAAATATTTGTGTACAGTTGTATGAAAAAAAGTTATTTCAATGATATAACTGCCAAGAACCATAATTTCTGATAAATATTATAACTTCAGATTTAGATTTTTTTTAAAAAAAGCCTACCATACTTTATTTGAGAATGGCTAGACATTTTTTACATTCAACCAGCAAGGTTGTAGTAATCTAGTTTCTCAGTATTCTTATCAACACATGATCATCTCATAATTTATTTACATAAGCTACCCTGTTCTGTGTTCATATTGGACATGCCTCTAATTTTCTAGATGCTACCTAAACATAGTTGTTATTGTCGTGAGAAATGTATTTCCCTCTGAAATTATTTCTTAAATGCACTTGCACATATTCACACATAGTATACTAACATGCACTGCTTAATAAGCTTGAGTTTTTCAACACTTTGGTCTCTTGGCCAAAGCAAATGTAGGCACTAGCACAAGAAAAAAATGCAATAGCACATTGTCTGACAAATGCTCTTTCTTGATCCAACATCTCTGACCAGCTGTGAAAGTTGGGCAACTTGCATGCGCAACTATGGCCAACAGTATTTCCATTTATCTAATATTATAGTTAGCATTGTTATTCATTGAGACTATCAAATTTATATAGATACTGATAGCAAAACTGCAGGAGAAAATAAAATAACACTTATTACAATGATACCAATGTGAACGCATTATATCAACTTGCGTCATTGTTAAGGAGGAAGCAGAAAGTAAATGTTGTCAATGATCCTCTGACCTCAAAAGAATGTTTAAATATCAAAGAAATCTAGAATTTTTGACCTAAAATATGAATAGTAGCTGCATTATATATGGAGCAGATTTGAAGGGGATGGAAGAATGTTTTCCAGTGTACGATTCCAGAAAAAGTGTTTCTCCAGAATGATTCGGTTGTAGTCTCCAGTGATCCACCAATAGCAGAATGACAGTTGGCAATTCCATTCAAAATAACTTGGTAGAGTGCTGTGGCATCATAGCTCACAGGAACCTCAAACTCTGGGCCTCAAGAGATCCTCTTGCCTCAACCTCCCGAGTAGCTGGGAGGCCAGGGTCCCACCACAACTTCCGGCTAGAAAAATTTCTTTACAAGTTAATTATACATTGACATCAGAATGAGTTAAGATTTGTTAGATAAGATTTCCTCTAGGATGCCCTGCTTCAGTGTGGCACACACTGGGTAATCAGAAATTGTTTTAAAATAACTAGTTGTGTTCAAGAACATCAGAGAGAGAGGAGATCACAATGTGTAAATTCATTATTTCTTTTAATTGGTTTAATATTGCATGTAAGCACATCCAGATATGATGTAAAATACAGTTTGTTATTTGTTATTCATTGATAACATCATGTCAACATGATAAAAACTAGCTTATTTCCTCCAGTAAATCATATTAACCCCAGACATGAAGAAATAGATGCAGTGCTTTAGAGTGGTGTTTAAAGAAGTTAAAAGTGTTTAGTTGGGGATTAGAGAGTGGTTTAAGCCTGATTTTTGGCAAAAGCAAAGGAACTGATTCAGAAGAGATTGCTAATGTAATAAAAAGAGGCTGATGGATACATAAGGGGAGACAAGAGGAGAGGTATTAATAACAGAGGAAGAAATGCTATCTGAGAGGTAGAAATGCTCTTCATGTAGCACAGAATAAAAGTGTTGAAATATTACACATATTGGAAAGTAGTGGAAAAGAATATTGAGAATTTCATGGCTCATAGGAAGAATATTCTCATGGATTTCAGAAACTAGGAAACCTTTCTAAGATTGAATAAATGAAGAGTGCCTTAAACTTTAAGGAGAATGATACAGTTAGCCAAGGGTATTACTTATCCCTGAGAACCTTATTGATATTAAATTTATATATTTATAACACCTTAAAAATATATTGTTTATTCAGCCTTTTCCACACAGCATTTTAAACAGCTTACTGGAAATTCATTCAATAAAATTATTTATTTCCCAGTTCAGCATTATCATTCCAGAGCAGGATTGTCCATGGGGCTGGTGATTACATACCCCTATTCCTCATGTTTTCCGTGAGAAGAGTGGGTTTGTTTTACTTTTTTCACTTGCTTGTTTCAAAACATATACTTGGGTTCTTGCTGCTATTCTTCTACTCACAACCTCCATGCAAGGGAGGTAGACTGAATTATTTATTTGATAATTATAAGAATAATAGGATAATATTTGGCTTAGCTCTGTCCTCTTTCTTTCTTCTTAGGTAAGAGTGACCTTCAGGGATATTAGTCAACTGTTCCCACAGCTCTTCCGGAGATGTCTGCCCCATACATGGATGGCTGACTAGGTGGATAAGATTAGTTTACAGGATCAGCAGTACCAAGAATATTTTGCAAATGACCAAAGCCATGCTTCTATTTCTGACAATATCAGTGAAATCAGTGATTTTCTGATTGCTTTATGTATGAATTTTTATAAATGTTGATGGCGTAGGTGGGAAAAATATAGGTTCCATTTATTGGAGCACTCTGAGAAACCTCAACAAAGATTAAACTTGAGACTGATGCAGGACAAGGCAGCTCTACAACCGCTGCCTTGGCCCTGGTGGCACTGATGCTGTGGCGGATAGAGAAACCAGCTTGCAAAAGGGCCAGACCTGTGCGGAAGACACTGGCACCTTGCTGTCTGCTCCTCGTGCAAATCTGACTGGTCAATATCATGTCAGTTTCCAGGGCCCCGGGTCTTCATTGGACAGCTGGCTGTAACTGATGAAGACCCGCCCCTAAGATGTTCTGGCAAAACAACTCCCTGGGACTATATAAACCCCTGAGCAGAGAGCTCAGGGGCAGACCTCGGCAGGACGTTGGAGAGAGAACAGCTCAGAAGCAGACCTCGGAGAGGGAACAGGAGAGCTGCCTGTTCCCCTCCGAAGCAGACCTCGGCTAGACCTCGGAGAGAGAACAGGGAGAGCTGCCTGTTCCCCTCCAAAGCAGAACTCGGCTGGACCTCAGAGAGGGAGCAGGAGAGTTTGCTCCCCTCCTGGGTCCTCTTGCCTGGAGGTTTGGTTTTTCCTCCACTGGTAATTTTTCTTTCCTTTAAATAAATCCTGACTTACCACTACTCCTGTGGTCTGGTGATTCCTTCTTCGAATCGCCTGAGACCAAGAACCTGAAATTCTGGCATCAAGACTATTGAGGAAATGAAGTTCATTGTGACCAATTCTGAGATAGAGGGATAGGAAAATATTCATGCATTAAAAATGTTGATAAAAGTGAAGAATAATTTTACAGGAAGAAAGAATATGGGCTCTGTGATTATAGTGGTGAGTGCAAACAGGTATGTTATCTGCCCCCAGAAGCCTCTTATTTAAGTAAGTAGACTGATATTGATTTCATGCCAATTTATGTAAAATTATTATTGTAATAAATGTTGTTAAGTGAGGCTACCTGGAACAATAAGATCATAAGGCAGAGGATCTGAAATAGTTTGACAGGATTAAGAAAGGCTTCATTTGGTTGGTAGCCCCAATGAAAAAATAAAATTTGAAGAATATGCTTGAATTATCTATGTGAAAATGGGAGAAAAGAATGTTTCGGGCAAAGGCAAAAATCTCACCTGTCATTCTGTTACCAGAATTTCTTCTTCAGTAGGTCCTTGGTCTTGGAGATTCCAAGAATGAAACCAGGGACCACAGTTCACTAGAAAGACAAAATTTATTTATAGAAAAGAATCCAGAAAAACCCAAGTCCAAAAATCTCCTCCTGGGTCCTTTGTCTAGGACTGTATATACTATGGTCTAACAAATGAAAGGATACAGTCTCTTCCGCTAGGTGCAAAAGTCAGTGCTGCCCAGGCCTAAGAAACTTACATGAAATTGACCAGGCTTGGGAAATAGCGGGTTCTCTGCTTAGCCGCAAGTGGGAGAGTAGGGAGAAGTGTGTGGGGTGGGAATGGGGGGGTAGGGGGCAGATGCGATGGTGTTCCGGGAGCTGGCAACCTACAAGTGTCTCTGACAGTTGTCTTCACCCCTCTGGCTACTGGAGTCACCTGGGGTCCCCTTTGCCTTGCTCCAACCCAGTTGTTCCTGAGCAGGTTGCTGCACCCTGGGCGGAGACACAGTCAGGGAAGGAGGTCCACCAATATGCTCAGGCTGGGGCGACCGCCGTCCTGTATCAATTCCAATATTAACTTGGGAGAGGATACGTTGACCAAAACCACAATGATAAAAGCTAAGAGAAGAATTTGAGGCATCCTTTAAAATAATGTCAGGAAGTTTTGCAAAACAATAGGATCGTGCTTTAGTTTCTAATGCAAATTATGAAACTGGAGCTTTATTTTAAAGATACTTGGAAACCATCAAAACATTTTAAGGAGGGGACAAAATGGAATGACATAAGAAAATGTGCTTTACTTTTAAAAGACAAATAATCACTGCATTAAGGAGAACTACTTGAACAGGAGCAAGAGCTGATGTGGTGAAGCATGTTTGGAGGTATATAAATAATATGAGAGGGAGACGAGGTGGCCCTGGAATAAGAGATGATAAATAGAAAGAGAAGGAAACATAATCAAGATATATTAGTAGATGATTTAAAGAAAAGGGAGATTAATTATATATAGAAAATGAGGGGGGAAAGACAGCCAAATAGACACTTAGATTTTAACATGCACAAGTAGACGAATTGTATTGCTTTTCTTTTTCTTCTTAATTTTTTTGTAGGGAGATTAGATATCCTTATTTTTTTTTTATTCCAGATTAATATAAGGGTACAAATGTTTCGGTTACATTGTTTGAAATTTTAAGGTAAAGTTCAAGTTGTAGTTGAGCCCTTCACCTAGAGGATTTGCTGAACACCCTCACATTGTGCACATTAGGGAGATCCCGCCAACCGCCCTCACTCCTCCCCTTTTTTCTCTGCCTCTTCCTCCCTCCCTTCCCCTTTACTAGGCTATACTTCTATTTTTCCTTTTGTGTGTTTGTGTAATTTTTTACATATTGGTTTCATATTAGAACTGAATGCATTGGATACTTATTTTTTTCCATTCTTGAGATACTTTACTAACGTGCTGCCTTATTGATGATGTACCAGGTAAACGCAAAAGTAAAGTCTCCTTTCTTTCTTATGGTTGTATAGTGCTCAATGGTATACATATACCACAGTTTGTTAATCCATTCAGAGGTTGATGGCACTTGGATTGCCTCCACATCTTGGCAATTGTGAACTGAGCTGCAATAAATATTCTAGTGCAAATGGACTTGTGGTAAAATGATTTTTTCTTCTTCTGGGAAGACACCCAGTAATGGGATTGCAGGATCAAATGGAAGGTTAATTTTTAGCTCTTTGTGAGGTTGTATTAATTTGTATTCTGTGTTGCTTTTCATATAGAAAAGGGATACAGAAGGAAATCTAGAGGGAATGATCATGAGTTTAATTTTTCCCGTGTTCAGTATTAAGTGACACTGTAGCTTTCATAGATTTCAAGTGAATATGAGGGTCCAGACTTCAGAAGAGACATAAGTTGAAGATATAAAAAAATTCATTATTTGAATTTTAAGTATTAATTAAATAGTAAATAAGATGCAATTTTGAAGAGAAACCACAGTTTGAGAAAAGAGTCTGTGGCTAAATATTTAAAAACTCCAACATCTAAGAATTGCATAAATGGGAATAATCCTATCAGATAGAAAGAGATATAATAGCTAGAGAAGTGTGAGGATACCACAGAAGTGTTGCATCATTAAAATTAAGTGAATTAATTATTCTGAGGAAGAGGAGAAAATCAGTGAATTCTGTGTAGGAGTCAAAGAAAAAGGAAAAATATATAGATTCATGACCTTAGTGAAGGGATCATTGGTCAGAAGTCAAACTGAGTGAACTGAGCAGTATGTGGGAAGTGAGAAGTGATGAAATAAAGAGTAAGGAGAAGCAATTCTTCCCAGAGATTTTCTTGAGGAGGATACGAAAGGCACAGAAACTGATGTCTGTGTGTCAGGGATGGGTGTGCAGAAAGGCACGTGACTCTACTTAATAGGAATGAAAGGCACTAGTTAATAAACACACAAACAGTGCCCTCTCCTGAGGTTGTAGATGAGATGAATGGAAACTGACAATATTGATCTTAGAGATTTAAGAACATCCCTTCTATTACAAAAGGTAACAATGAAGTGTTAACTATTAGTATGGTTGAAGGAACAGTCAAAAGTGCAATTACAGGTGTGTTTAATATAGACACATGGAGAGAACTCATGCCTAATGGAAAATGCCCTTTAAGTGTTTTATGTGAAGAGGATGATATCACTTAACTAGATGTGGAGGAAAAATTTAGAGGGCAGGAATTTGGGGACAGCAAAATTTAATCAGTTGTGGTAGAGAGGGTAAAAGTAGGATGATATAAATAATAGAATGATATCATAAATTATATGATAATAGAATGTCCCTAGAATAATAAGGGTCTGAATTTGGTAACTGAAATTTGTAGTGGTACCAAACACATGTTCCTCCAGTCAGGTATAAACTACTCAGATACGGGTATACTTCAAAGGAATCATCAGTTCCAGTTGTGTTTCAAATTTTGCCACAGAGATGAGATAATAAATGCAATGAAGAGAGATTCTGGCTCTGTCAAAAATTTGTAATTTCAGATAAAGACAATTACCCTATAAAATATGTACAGTAATGGGTGGTGCGTGTGGCTCAAGGAGTAGGGCGCCAGCCCCATATACTGAGGATGTTGGGTTCAAACCCAGCCCCGGCCAAATTGCAATAAAAAATAGCCCGGTGTTGTGACAGGCAACTGTGGTCCTAGCTACTTGGGAGGCTGAGGCAAGAGAATCGCCTAAGCCCAAGAGCTGGCGGTTGCTGTGAGCTGTGATGACACGGCACTCTACCAAAGGCAACAAAGTGAGTCCTGTCTCTAAAAAAAATAAAATATATATGCACTGTAATTGAGAAGACTGAGGAACAAAATTCTAAGACCAAAGTTCACCATCTAGGAAGTTCCACAGATAGTAGGTGAACTGGGATGAGGCAACGGAGCTCGTAGTCTTAATGATGGCAGAGAACATAATATGACAACGAGTAAAAGAGATTAAGATGAGACACACCATAGGATAGACAAAAGTGTTTGCAGAGGGTAGAGTAATGTTAAACTGGAAATTTCAATGAAACTACAAAAGTTTGAGGTGGGAATAATTGGACAAGCAAGCCGTAAGAAATTTTAAAAGGTTATAATAGAATGTAAGGCATGACAGAAGATTTTTAGAGATGAATTAGAAATGTGGAAATACAATGCATCAGATATTGTCAAATGAGTAACTAGGTGAGATAAAAGGTCAAAAGGTGTTTTGAGATAAGTAAAAATGTCTTGTTGACAGATATTAAAATAAATATGGATTAATTACTTACATGATGCCAGGTTTTTTATGAAGAAATAATATAAGCCAGTTGCCAAAACCCTTGCTGAAACAAGAGAAATATCAGAGAGGTTGAGAGATAGCAGGATAAAAAAGGGTGGAAAATGTTCAAAGAACCCAACATTTAACATTTTAAAAGTCAGAGAATAATAATGTATGTTTGAAGACGATTAAAACCAGCTCTATCTTCTGACTCTGAGTATCAGAACTATGAATACCTAGTTGTTCTTCTAAAGAAATCTCCTGCTTCTTTGGGAGAGGGCAAGACGAGCAAATTTTCAGTGAATAACTATATTTTACTATGGTAAGGAAAGGACAAATATTCAGGGGGAAAGTTGAAATAGAGTTTTGAGAATATGATGAAAATGTCATTTCTCCAGATTATATAAAAAAGTAAGTTACTCTTTGTATGAAAAGTTCCCTGGTGTGTAGACTTCCGAACCAGTTTGGCTTATCAAAAGGATTGAGTATCTCAGGTCATCTTCCTGCAAGATGAAAACAGTTTCTGGGAGGATCCATCATTACAATGAACGATCAAGAGAATAGCTGGCTGTACAGACTGAAGTACCATCTGTAAGGATTGAGGCTCACTGGTCTGGCGTCTGAAGGAAGATCCCTTTCACAGGTTGGACATGCATCTTATGTATTATATTGAGAAGTCTAACTTGTCAAGAGATGGACCTTATATCTCACCCACATTGGTTTTTCTTTAGGAGTCTTCAAGGTGGGATAGTGGTTTGTCTTCCATATCTGTTAACTGTGAGGGCCACTCAGCTACTGATACCATAATTTCATCTTCGGTAGGTTCTCGGTCTCGGTGATTCAAAGGACCTTGTGAATCCAAGGACCACAGATCAGTGGTAAGACAGGATTTATTTTACAGAAAAGAATACAAAAAAAACAAAGCTCCTGGCAGGGAGAAACAACCCAAGTTGGGGAGGGGGAGGAAGTGCTCTCTCTGGGTTCTTTGTCTAAGGGTATATATAGTCTCATGCGTTCTTTGCAGTTATATTAGGCCAGGAGTGGATAAAAAATGAATGGATACAGTCCTGTGTGCTGGGGCAAGATGAATAAGTGCGTTAATGAATGGATAAGTCCCTTTCATTCTCAGGCCTAGAAACTTACATGAAATTAACCAGGCCTAGGAAATAGGTGGTTCCCTGTTCAGGAGTGAGAGGGAAGAGAGATACCAAGGCACTGGTATCTCTTTGCAGTTGTCTGGCCCCTCTGGCTACTAGAGCCTCCTGCTGTCCCCCCCACCCCAACCCTCCAACCCACCGGTTCCTCTGCTGGCTGTGGCAGCACCGACACCGCCAGGGTGAGGCGGCAGATCCTCTCCTCAGTTCAGCCAAGCTGGTTGGGGCGCCACCTGTCCTGTGTCTCTGTCACTTGTATTTGGTGAGATGACTGCCTGCATGTCTCCTGAGTTTTGAAAATGCCATTTAAACTCATCTTAACCCAAAATGCAGTAAGCTTTGCTACTGCTTTTCTGTTGTTGCTGCCCAGATTTTTACTCTTCTCGTGAGACAATGCTTTGTATCTCATTCCTTTTTCTGTCCTGCAGGAAAACCCTTCTGTTTATCAGAGTACAGTTTTTTTAAGGTGTTGGGGAAAGGCAGGCTGCAGCAGCCATAGTACAAAAGTTGTTAGTAATAGTCATTTCATGCATTATTTATTTATTTATTTATTTTTATTGAGACAGAGTCTTACTATGTCACGCTCAGTAGAGTGCTGTAGTATCACAGCTCACAGCAACCTCAAACTCTTGGGCTTAAGCAATTCTCTTGCCTCAGTCTCCCGAGTAGTTAGGACTACAGGCACCTGCCACAACACCCGGCCACTTGCTTTTGTTTTAGGTGGCATAGTCCTCTCCTCTTCAGAACAAGCAGGTATCTGAGGTGATAGTTGGTGTAAAGCCATGTTAGGACATGTTTACATGCCATCCGTTTTAGCATGCATCGCTCACTCAATTCTCAGAGCTGCCGCTGAACCTGTTGATTCTGTCTGCACCATATTTCACCGTGATCTTTCCATTCTTCTTTGCTCCTCCCTAAACAATGCCCTCTGACATGCTACCCTAGGATAAAATATAACACTCAGTCTGTCAGGTACATTAGATTATATTTGATAGAGATTCAAGTTCTCCACCTTTGGAATTTTGGAGCCTGTATAAAAGTCAAAAAATGTGGGGAGTCAACTGTTTTAACATCTTTAAACACATGTGAAGGTAATACAGGATTCTTTTTCCTGCTACAGGTAATCTTATGTAGATAGTCTTTTAAAATGAGTAGAGACAGATATGGAAAAGATGATTATGTCAAGGGGAGAGAGAAAATTCTTTAAAATGTTTCAAAGTTCTTCTAGTTTGTCCAAACAGGTGACCCAGCAAGAGATTGAAGGGGCCCAGTTCTTGGTGGAACGTGCAGCAGGAGCAGCAGGAGAAGGTTGTGCAGGCTGAGGGTGAGGCTGAGGACGCCAAGATGCCTGGAGAAGTACATCCTCAAGACAATCGCCACAACCTTGTGCAGAATCTACAGGATGAAAGTGTCACTCTGAGAAGTGACAACCTTGTCAGGGGTAAGAAATGAGCCTGCGAATCAAGAATTCCACCCCCAGGGAATAGGTCCCTGCTTCTCCGCCAGCGTTTGAGGGGCCAGCTGGAGGTCCAGGACACCACACCCCACTCCTAGTATGATGTGATGGTCCCCTGCACCGGCACCAGCCTCCCAAACCCTCTTGGATGAAAGAAGACCAAAGACCATCCCATTTCTGTGGAATGACTTTCCTCCTCTTCCTTGGCTCTGGGTACTGGGACGCTGTGTGATTTCTCAGTGATTTCTTACGTTGTTTTCTCCCTCACAGTTGGAAAAGGATAGCCAGCCCCCAACCCAGGAATTCTCAATACATTTTTATTACTTACGCTGAAAACAATGTTCAACCTAGAATAACTTTTATTTTTTAGTTTAGCAAGTTTTTACTACTCCAATAAAATAGGATATCATTAAAATATTAGTATACAGATATAGAGTGCTCCCACTGAGGAATCTGATCACGGTTTACTTGAACTTTTTTTCTTGGTCAGCTGACCCTTTAGGGGCTCTGAGTGTTTGAAATGTCTTTTTGCAATTCTGGTATTTTATAACAAATGCCTAACCCCATCATTTCTTTTTCCTTTTCTAAATGGCTATGTCATAATTTTGTATTCATGTCTGTGCTACAGCTTTGATTTACCATCAACAGAAACCTGTGGATAAGCTAAAAGAGAGCGCTAACACTGAACAGAGTGAGATAAAAACACATGCCTACGTGTAGTATTTATTATTAGCTTCATCTGAGAGAAGTGAATGGAACATTAGCTTCAACCTCCTCACCTCGCTGAGCCTGGGCTAAAGCTTTCAAGTGCAGTGTTGATTTTGACATTAGTCTTTTATGCTTAGGCTGTGAGAAGATTCATTCTCATGCAAGGCCTGCAACTGGTTGCTAATAAAATCCTACCCTGACAAATAAATGGACTGTGATATAACCTGCTTCAGGGCAGTGAAATCTCAGCCACTCAAATATGATCTGTAGCAAAGCAATATGCAGCTTACTGCTGTTCTCCCAGCAATTCCTGGTACATGCTGCCCTGTCTCCCTGTTTGTCCTAAATTTTCCCATTAATGAATGTTAAGCCATTTATCATCTGCCACACTATTGCAATGTTCTTTTGTTATGATTTATACAGATACGTTCAAACGAGATAGCTATTCAGGTTGCTGCAAAGCTCCAGTTGGAGCTGTGTAAACAACATTAGAAGATTTTTGTATTAAATGATGGAGATTGAATCAGGTAGAATAGTTTCCAAAACAAGCTGAAACACTTGAAGATTTTGTCTCTTTCATTTTTATTTGTGGGTTAAAAGAAAATAACATGGATAAAAAATCGATTTCTCTAAAATTTGTGATTGTAATTTACCAAAATAGGAAATATTTTGTGGAGCAGATGATTACACTGAGCGGGGAGGGAAAGCAAGATTATAAAGTTCACCCTTTGGGTTCCCCCTCCCGTTTTGGTTCTCTAGGGGAAACTGTGAGGATAAAGGGAGATACTGTTTGTGAAATTGTGTTATACATTATGGAGCAAAAGACAGATGAAAGGAATTATTTTAACAAAGTAGAATGTGATCGTTCTATACTGGATATGATCATTCATTAAACTCCATGCCAGCTACGAATCGGACAATATAAAATACATAAGCATTGCAAAAGAAAAGAAGAGCATGAACGTATAATTCATTTTTAGAAAACTTGTTTAGCTCCCCATAGTTAGAATTGAGAGTGTTTTACGTTCCTCTCAGGTAAACTTTATGAATTGCTAGAATGATACTCATTATTGACAAGCTTCACTCTTGCTTGCATCACACTAAGGGATTCCCAGGTACCAACCTGCCTTGATTTCACTGTTTTGCCTGTGAATCCCTCTTAGCATAGTATCAATTACTGTTTTCTTCACCACGAGGTTTAGATGAAGTAGGTGTAGTCTATGGGTACCTCATCAATAAGGCAGCACGTTACGAAGAACGAACACATCTGGGGAAAGAAAACTGAGAAGCACAAAAGGAGAGGCTGTGAAGAGTCGGGAAGGTTCCCCCAGAGTGGACTTTCTGAGTGAGCGCTGCCACGAAGGGAGGGGCGGTGGTGGGCTGGGGCGCAGTGGGTGAGGGCGTGGCAGGTGGAGACAGTCAGACAGCATGCCGAAGGTAATTATGTGAGCTCTCCGCAAAGCATCTTTTTCTGGGTGTATTTGTGAGGGTGTTTCTGGAAGAGATTCTGAGTAAAGTAGTTGGCCCTCCCGATGTGGGTGAGCATTATCCAACTCATTGAGTGCCTGAATAGAAGAAAAAGGCAACAAAAGGTTGAACTTGGACTGGGACATGGATCTTTATCTGCTTTCCTCACTTTTCTTACTCAGTCCTTTCAACTACACCACCAGCTTTCCTGGGACTCCAAGCTTGTGGACAGCAGATTATGGTATTTCTCAGCCTTCATAATCATTTGAACCAGGCCTTTATTATAAATAACAGAGATAGGTATATTTGTGTGTATGTATATGTACATATATGTGCACGTGTGTGCATATGTATTTGCATATGTAGAATCGCTGTGTCTCTGGGGAACCCTGACTGGCAAGGCAGTCACTGAATGAAAAATGAAATAGTGATGCAGTGTTTAGGAAGATAATGATTATGCCGAAAATAAATCTTTCTCTTTTTCTTCCGATTATCAAGTTTAATAATTGTAATTGAATCACGTGTGAATCATGACAGTTATTTTACTGGGAAGATTTTTAAGGATAATAGCATTGCATATTAGAAAATGCTTTTAGTCATTCCAGAAATGTCTTCAAATCTAGCCTCATTTATTGTGCAGTTTTGTATAATTACGTAGCTTATTTTAAACCTTATGAAATGATAGTATTATAGTACTGATACTTTTCTTGAAAGGGATATGAGAGGAAAATGAGCTGAGGTAAACAGAGATATTCACTGAAGGAAGGTGATGTCCTTCCTTCCCTTCACTTACTTTCACTTAAAGAAGTCCAACGAGAAAATGGTGCACTAGAGACTTCAATTCTATTGGTATCAGAAAGAACAAAGATAGATGTAATGGATGTGAGGCAAACAGGTCAGCATACAATTGTATGCATTCACACACATAAACCCATGCATACACCTACATACATACTTATGTATATGTTCTTTAAAATAAAGACCAGAATCAAAAAAAGAATGATTAATTAGGCGAATGGAAAGCTGCCTCTAGGCAGATATCTGCATCAAATTGATGTCGGAATTTCAGGTTCTTGGTCTCAGTGACTTGGAGAATAAATCCGGGGACCACAGATCAGTGGTAAGACAGAATTTATTTACAGAAAAGAATACAAAAAAACACTAAAGCTCCCGGTATGGAGAGAACACCCAGTCAGGAGAGAAAAACTCTCTCCATTTCTCTCCTGGTCTCTCCACATCTCCCGTTCAGGCTTTTAGTCTAGGGGTATATATAGGTGCGTGGGTTCCCTCTGTATGAGGCCAGGAAATGAATGGATACAGTCTCTTCCACCCGGGCAAGGTGAATGAATGTATTAATGAATGGACACATTCCATTCCTGGAATTGAGGTCTAGGAAACTTACATGAAATTGACCTAGGCATAGGAAATGGGGGTTCTGTATTTAGTCATAAGTCCAAAGTGAAAGAGAGACCAGGGCTCCGGTGTCTTCCCAGCCACTGTCTTCCCACTTAGCTATTGGAGCCTCCCGTGGGGGTCGGAGCCCCTCCTTTGCCTATCCTCCAGCCTGCTGGTTCCTCTGCTGGCTGCCACCACACTACCACCAAGGTGGAGGCAGCAAGTCCGGAGCAGTTCGGATGAGCTGGCTGGGGCACCACCTGTCCTGTATCAAAATGATCCTTCAAGTTGCTGTCTGGTGTGTGATGACATAAATGCGGACATTTAACTTGTCCAATGGATATCAAATGTAGTCTAAAATATTCCAGAAGGAATTCAGCAACATTCAAGGGTGGAAACTGTTTAGCCTCATGGGAGCAGAAAAGGAAGAAAGTATCTATTTTCAGTCATTTATGAGTGTGAAAACTTGGTGTCAATGTTTGAAAGCATTTCAGGACATTCTCTCCTGAACTCTGCTGTCAGCACAGGTTTTTGGATGGAAGGTAGGAAACAATAAAGAAATGTTATTTTATGTAGGACCTTTTGTTTACCTTTAGCAGTGGAAATATCCAGATGATACTTTTTCTTGTAAAAGAAAAACCTGTAATGTATGCAAACAGTTCTATAACATAGGACATAGGACATAGAAAATTAATCCTAAAATGCCATCAAATTAGAATTTTAAACACTTATTAGAAATCATTTATTGTTTTCGGCAGCAATATTTCTTAATTTTGGTTTGTCAACTTTTCACAAAGCATTTAAATAATCAGGGGTGCGAGAGAACAAATTTCAGTTGTCTTTCATAAAATGATATTTGCTGTTTCTCTTAATGTTATTCACTGATTGTGAAGAAATATGGAATCACTACAAATTCTCATTATGCTTAACTTCATACCTGATTGCTTGCTACGTTACTGTGACTGAGATAAAGTAAATCATATGTGTGGGAAACTGGTAACAAAAACGTCTCAACATATGCATAGGGAAGAGGATGTCTGAGCCAGTGGCAAAAGTTACTGACCTGTGACACAAAGCTAGGCACAGGACTGTAACAAAGTTGCAGCCACAGGCAGGAAGGAATAAGGCGGAGAATGTGTCAGCAGCAAAAGTTGCAACCAGATGCACCACTAATGAATCACTTTGCTAGGCAGCAACAGCTAAGGCAGATCCGGGTCAGACCGATAAGCAGTAGAGGTGTCGGAGCATGTGTTTCTCATACTAGATACATCAAGGCAGGGAAGCGGTTAAGTCTGCACTTCCGCACAGCTTGCTCCACGCGGCAGCATGTTATGTAACTTTTTCCCTGCAACATTTTTTGTTCTCGTCTTTGAATCTCAATAGCTATCCATCAGAGCCTGGAGTAAGGGCTGCGCTGCCGCCGCAGTCTGACCGTGTCTGGCCCCCCAGGACCCTCCATTGTGCTGTTGTATCACACCAAGCAGGTCGCATCTTCTCACCAGGGCATTCCCTGAAATCTAGAGGGTCTGCTTCACCTGAGGTTACCTCACTAGGGTGAAAATATAAGAATTTTCATGTAATGGTTAATATTTAAATCTTACAACCAAAATGTGCTGAAAGATGTTACAGATACTTTAAAATACATTGTTGGTGGCTTTAGAAATTTCTGCTCTGTCATTGAAGGGGGCCCTAAGTAGGGCAGGCCAGAGTGGAGGCCTGGAAAATGGCCCCTGGTGAGGTGGAACAGAAGAAAGGCCACAGCCGCGCATCTTGTGCAATTAACATGTCACAGTCCATGGGAGGGGGGACCGGAATGTTGCACCATAGACTTTGTGACACCATAGGAGTGGGTGAGAGGTCAACTGGAAACTATACATCCTTGCAGCTCGTGTGTCAGGAGCAGGTAAGGTGATGGGTAAGATACACAATTCTTTCTTTGTATATAGAACGAGCCAGTCAGGAAAGGGAATGTATGGGGAAAATACATAAACTCTAGACAAAGAGCCCAAAGCAGCAACCCACCAGGGACCACCCCCCAGCTCCCACCCCTCAACCCCCAGACCAGAGCCTGTCCTCTTTCCTTTCTTTTATCTGTAATAAAATCGTTTGCTTGCACTTCCTCATGGTCCATGAATTATTCTTTCATTTTTGAGACCAAAGACCCAGTGGGAAAATTCTGGCATCATCAGCTCCTGATGGGACCTTTATTTATCAGTTTTACTTTAGGTACCCACAACTGATTCACCTGGAATCCTTAGTCATGTGGTTTATTAGACTGTGAACTCCTTAGGAAACAGTCTGTATTTACTTGGCATTGGGTTCTCCCTTTGTGTTTAGCAAATGAGTGAATCGACCAACATGTAGGAAGTGACTGCTACGTGAATCTTAGATTGAGAAGTTCATTTCCCCAACGTAGAAAAGTTAAATTATGCAGTTGGCAGTGGAGAGTAGGAACATGAATATGAGGAGAAGAAACAGAGAGGTGATCAAATTTGACAATGTAAGTTACACAGAATTCTTATTGCAAAAGTCTATATATTATCTAATCATGAAATTTTTTGAGGTGGGAAAGCTTGAATTATGTACCAGGTTTTGCTTTGAGGTCTTACATGCACACACAAATTGTACATGTAACTGAGGCACGTTCTCTTGTCAACCGTGTATTAACTTGAAGAGCAAGTGTAAAATGCATTACGCGTTTACTCATTTTCCCATTTGATAGTATTGTGACAGATGTGAACGCAGTCCAGGGGTTAAGTTAGAAAAAGAAAAGTTTTCAGGGCATTTATTGTTGATTCACCAGCAAGCATTCTTTCATGTTTTTCATCATTGGGATCCACATTTTGAAAAATTATGCTACTAATCTATGTTTACTAAGCAATAAGTCACTTATTTTCATATCTATTTAAATATAAAACACAAGCATTTCCATAGCAGGACGTGTGGCATTACCTAAATTTATCTTTTCTTCTCACAGTATGTAGAAATCATTTCTACTAACATGTATTTTATTCTTTACCTAGTCACAGCAGGTTTTTTCATTGGTAAGAGCACTCTGTCTGGCAGTCTATTTTCAAGAGAAGACATCACTTGTATCTCCCCAACTGCTCCTTATTTCTTCTGAGTAGCCTAATGATGCCGGAATTTCAGGTTCTTGGTCTGGGATTCGAGGAATGAATTGATGGACACAGGATCAGTATTAAGTCAGGATTTATTTACAGAAAACAAGAATTACAGCAACTACAAGAACCAAACTTCCAGGCAGAGAGAACTCAGGAGGGGAACAAGCTCTCCTGCCCCCTCTCTGAGGTCCAGCCAAGATCTGTTTTTGAGTTCTCTGCTCAGGGAATTTATATAGTCCTGGGGAGTTGTTTTGCAAACTCTTAGAACATGGGTCTTCCTCAGTTACAGCCAGCTATCCAATGAAGACTTAGGCCCTGGAAACTGACATGACATTGATCAGTCAGAAGTGCAGGAGGAGGAGATAGCAAGGCGCCATCCGTGAAATGGACTAGCCAGGGGAGGAGACATCAAGGCGCCAGTGTCTCCCCTGCAGGTATCCCGCCCTTCCAGCAAGCTGGTTCCTCCATCCATACAGCATGCTAGGGCCAGGGCCATCAGCATGCCAGGGCCAAGGTGGCAGGTCATAGGGCCCCCTTCTCCTGCATCACTAAGAATGCACAGGTCCAGACTTGTAAACACTGGCTCACTGTTAGTTAACAAAACAGGATCATTAGACAATATGAAGGATCCATGGATAGATTTTCCAAGGGCTATTTTAATATTAACACTTTCCAAATCCTAAAATCTTATAGGTACAAAAATATTGGGAAATGAAATAAATTTATTTCATAGCTTCAAAAGATGAAACTTTTTTTTTTTTTCAGTTTAAATCCAATACCGTATATGTTCATCTATCACTTCATGAGTAGAACTCCTCATAAGGCTATCATTTCAGTCATCTACAGAATACATGTAAAAAAAAAATGCTTCTTTGGGCCAAAAAAGATTATTGTGCCTCTGTTGAAATCTTTTGAATCTAGATGTTAATATAAAATAAAGCAGTAATTGCATTCTAATGTAGTAATTAAGAACCCACAATTAGGTACTCATTTAACTATTAAATGATAATCTCTGTTCACTTTCATTTTTCATATCCAAATACCTACACTGGCTAGAGTACTACGTTAGTTCTCTATAGCATATTTCAAACTTAAGTATATGAAATTAAAAGTGCAGCATTATCTTTCAACAGTGCTTTAGTATCTAGTTGTGTGCATGTTTATATAAATATATACAACCACTGCAGTATGAAATAAAGGAACCAAGAGAGAGGTTTGAGATATGCGTTGCTATTTCCATGTATTCAACTAAATAGTAAAATACATATCATGGGATAAAGAAGTTTAGGCTCATCAAGAAAACTTTCATCTTAGTTCCGTAGTTTCCTTTTTCTGATATTACTATAGTATAATCTCCAACAGAATGGCTTTGTTCTTTACAGGCTTCTTCCAACAGTCTTCCACTGTACAAACTGAGCTTGGAATCAAGGATGAAAACTGAATTTTCCCAAAGGATGTAGAATGCACAATATACTGTATGGCCTTAGTATAGAGTTAGTGGCCAGAAAATGTGTATGTGTAAGGAAAAGTTAAGGACCCAGAGGTCTAGAATCCTATAAATAGAAGATTCTTGGTATTGCAAATATCCCAAGTCTTTCAATGGTCTTGAGCAAAATACTTACATACACAGTTTATTTGCCCTCATAATGAGGCGTCAGGCCTTTTAGATCCTTCTATGTCTTACGTTCTATGCTAACCTGTCTTTTATCATGATGTAAACAATCACCTTTCTTTTTCCGTCATCTCTTTTTGCAGTCAGAAGTTGGCAGAATATTTTCTTTCTAAAGGATGTTCTGTTCCCTTTCCCTAAGGTAGAGATAGGATTGGTTCATCATGATGGGGAGAGATACACTCCATATTCCTGTCTAGAATGAATCAAAATATTCCCCTATTAAAAAAGAAAAACTTGTGTCTTTGTACTATCTTCCAGATTGAATAATTATCTGTTTTTTGAATACTTAGCCCTTTTGACTTGTGTCCAACAGCTCTTTCTAAATCCCAAAACTGCACCATATCCAGTTATTAATGGGCGTTTACCGAATATCTTTGATGAATACAAAAACTATGCTGATTCATTCGGTGTCTCATAAGTCACAGGAAGCAAAAGGGAAGCAAACCAAGAATGCACCTTCTCCTTTAGGCCCTGATTCTAGCTATTAGGTATAGTTGTCTTTTCTTTCTTTTCATAGCTGACATCCTAGATAAAAGAAATTCTCTCTGACAGCACAGCCTCTCTCTGCGCTCACTTCAGCTATGTAAATACAGAGAAGCCTTGAAAGAGAGGTCAAAAACAAAGCCCAAATCTATCATTCTTTTAGCTCCTCAAGCAGATGCTTATAGCTCCCTAGCTGGGAGCTATTTCAGTTTCCTTTTTCAGGCTCCCATTCCCCTAAGATTATGTGCACATGGAACCAAGCTCAGAAATGCCACTGAAAATATCAGGGAAGAGGTATTTCAAGAACATTTCAGAAAGAACTTGCAAGGATATTAAAATCATCTTTCTCATGGTGCGTTAAGATTTTTGCATCCTTTCTCTTAAGCTGTAAAAGAAAATGTAAGCGTGAAAGCCTTCTTTATACTCAGCATGACAAGGATCTGGCAAACAGTACAGGAGAGCAATAAACTAAGGACACACCCATAGCAAGGGTATTTACTGGAGCTTTAACAGCAAGTTTCATATTTGCTTTTAGAAAGCAAACAAGGCTAGCCAGAGGTATTTGGGTTTTGTCTTTTTTATGATGTAGGACCACGTGATTTCATCAGAATGATGAATTTTATCCATGTGGTAAAAATACAATTTTTTTCAAGGACATGGTTCTCTCAGAAAAAGCAATTTCATTTGGAAAAATAAACTGTAAAACCTCCCCTAAATTGTGCTGCTGTGTTTTAATAAAGATATAACTGATAACTTGTAAGCCCGATGTGCTTTAAGGATAAAAGGGCACTAACAACTCTCTGTTTGTTAAATAATCACAAAAACTAAAAATGTTGGGCTTTGTTGGTAGTCAGAGAAATACAATGAACATAGATGTCTTTCTAAATAAGTTTATAAAAATATAGATTATTTAACCTTCATAAAGAACAGCCATCTAAAAATTTAGCACATTTGAATAACATCATCAAAATAAGAATCCTATAAATATGTCTTTATATGTTTGAATACTACATATAATATGCCGGAAAAGTTTTAGTTGGTTTTTAATTCAGATTTAAAAGTTCTGTTGACCTTTAAAACAGCTTACTACTAAAAAAGAATAAAGTAGAGAGAAGTAGAATGGAATTGCAAAAGAGCTAATGCCATCAATGGGGGAAAATCTATTAGTAGCAATCAGAAAGGAAAAGAATCGTTCATGAAAAACATCAGCTATGGACTTCATGTTCTTTAGGGCTGCAAAGAGAATTTAACAAAATAATTGGCTCAACAAATTCACCAAGACAGCCTCAAGTATTGAGAGTAAGCACTTGTCCAGGTTAATTTCAAACTTGACCTTCTTACATTCAGGCTAAGGAGCAGTTTGTTTCCTTAGTATGTAGTGGAAAAGTGAGGTTACTGTGAAAATTTGGGCTTAGGATCCCCTCTTTTCTTTGCCAATAGCATTCCATGCTGATCTACATTAAATACCCTGTCAGTTTTACTGTACCAGAGATTCACACCTGTAGTCACTGAAGTGTCTGGTATTAATTAATTGAATTTCTCATCTCCCAGAAATGGCTTAGCACCAAAGTCATTTTTTTAAAATCCATTTTAGCATAAAAACATGAATTTGAATTGCATAAAAGACATTGCTCAGATAACTGATAGCCAGGAAAATCCACGGTAGCTGTTTTATCACATTCCCTTTTGATAAATAATTTTTAATATTTTGAATTCTTTACTTTTAATTATTATGGGTACATAATAGCTGCGTATCTTTATAGGGTACATGGTATATTTTGATGCCGTCATATGTATAATATGAATTAATCAAATGGGATATTTCCTTACCTTGGGCATTTAACTTTTCTTTGTGTTAGGAACATTCCAATTCCACTCTTTTAGGTATTTTAAGGTATACCCTAACTTATTGTTATTATGGTCACTTGGTTGTGCTATCAAATATTGCTCATTCTATTGAATTATATTTTTGATACCATTAACCATCCTCATTTTATTCCCCCTATGCCAATACCCTTCCCAGCCTCTAACCATCATTCTACTCTTCATATTAATGGGATTGGTTGTTTGTAATATTTAGCTTCCACATATAATAAGTGAGAAGATTGGAGATCTATTTTTCTGAGCTCATCTTATTTCACTTAATTTAATGTTCTCCTGTTTCATTCATGTGGAAAATGAAAAGATTTCCTTCTTTTGTGGCTATATAATATTCCATTGTGTTCATATACCACAATTTCTTTATCTATTCATCTGTTAATGGATACTAAGGCTGATTCCTTAACTTGGCTATTGTGAATATTGCTGCAATAAATATTAGTAAAGATAATTTTTCAATTATCCTGAATGCTGTAGATAAATACCCAGCAGTGGTATTGCTGGTCATAGGGTAGTGCTGCAATAAACATGGAGTGCAGATACCTTTTCCATATATCAGTTTCCTTTCTTTTGTATACACAACTTACAGTGGGATTGTAGAGTCATATGATAGTTATATTTTAGTTTTCTGAGGACAGTCCATACTTTATTCCATAATGGTTGTACTAATTTGCTTTCCCACCAAAAGTGTGTGCAGATTCCCCTTTTTCCAAATCCTCACCAGCATCCATTATTACCTTTTTAATAAAAGCCATTTTAACTTGGGTGAGATGATACTTAATTATAGTTTTAATTTGTACTCCTCTAAAGATTAACAGCATTGAGTATTTTGGGTGGGGAGGGTTAAAAATCATCTTTTTTTAATTGTTTGGGATTCACTGAGGGTACAAAGAATTAAGTTACACTGATCGCAGTTGTTAGATAAAGTCCCTTTTGTAATTGTGTCCTGCCACCAAGAGGTGTGCCATACACTGTAACCTCCCATTCCCCTCCCCCCCTTCACATCCTTTATTCCCCTACTCCACCCTTTGTATTAGATCATCTACTGTCTTCATATCAGAATTGAGTACATGGGATTCTTGCTTCTCTATTCTTGTGATGCTTTACTAAGAAGAATATGTTCCACCTCCATCCACGTTAATACAAAAGATGTAAAGTCTCCATTTTTTAAATGGCTGAATAGTATTCCATGGTATACATATACTACAGCTTGTTAATCCATTCCTGGATTGGTGGAAATTTAGGCCACTTCTATGTTTTGAATATTATAAATTGAGCTGTGATAAACAGTCTAGTATAAATGTCCTTAAGACAAAAGGATTTTTTTTTCCCTTCTGGGTAGATGCCTAGTAATGGGATTTCAGGAACAAATGGGAGATCTAGTTTGATTTCTTTGAAGATTCTCCATACTTCCTTCCTACAAGGTTGTATTAGTTTGCAGTCCCATCAGCAGTGAAAAATGTTCCCTTCTCTCCACATACACTCCAGCATGTGAAGTTTTGAGACTTTGTGACATGGGCTATTCTTACTGGGGTTAGGTGATATCTCAGCATGGTTTTGATTTGCATTTCTCTGATGACCAGGAATGAGGAGTATCTTTTTCGAAGAGAAGTATGAAATCCTAAGAAAAGAAATTGTAAAAGACACCAAAAAATGGAAGAACATACCACATTCTTGGCTTGGAAGAATCAACATTGTCAAAATGTCTATTCTAGGGCAGTGCTTGTAGCTCAATGAGTAGGGCACCAGCCCCATATACTGAGGGTGGCAGGTTTGACCCACAGGCCCAGCCAAACTGCAACAAAAAAATAGCCATACATTGTGGAGGGTGCCTGTAGTCCCAGTTACTCGGGAGGCTGAGGCAAGAGAATCGCCTAAGCCCAAGAGCTGGAGGTTTCTGTGAGCTGTGATGCCATGGCACTCTACCAAGGGTGACAAAGTGAGACTCTGTCTCTAAAAAAAAAAAAGAAAAGAAAAGAAAAAAATTCTATTCTACCCACAGCAATCTACAGATTCAATGCAATCCCCATTAAAATACCAACATCATATTTTGAAGAATTGGAAAAAATAGTACTTTGTTGTGTATGGAACGAGAAAAGACCCATATAGCTAAGGCTGTTCTTAGCAATAAAAAAAGTTGGAGGCACCACCCTACCAGACTTTAGGTTATATTACAAGTGCACAGTAATCAAAACAACATGGTATTGGCACAAAAATAGAGACCTAGACATATGGAACAGAATAGAAAACCAAGAGGTGAAACCATTCTCTACTTGTCATTTGATCTTTGAAAAACCAAACAAAGTATAGAGGGGGGAAAAGAATCTCTATTCAACAAATGATGCTGGGAGAACTGATTAACCACATGCAAAAGAATGAAACTCAAGGACAGTGCCTGTGGCTCAAGGAGTAGGGCTCCAGCCCCATATACTGAGGGTGGCAGGTTTAAACCCAGCCCTAGGCAAACAAACAAACAAACAAACAAACAAACAAAAAACTGCAAAGAATTAAACTCGACCTGCACCTTTCACCCCTTATGAAAATTTACTCAAGATGGATAAGAGACTTAAATCTAAGACACAAAATGATAAAAATCTTAGAAGAACGTGTGGGGAATACTCTTGATGATGTTGAACTGGGGAAAGATTTTATGACAAAGACTTCAGCAGTCATTGCAACAACAAAAATTAACAAATGGGACTTAATTAAGCTGAAAGCTTCTGTCCAGCTAAGGACAGAACAAGTAAAGCTAAAAGACAACCCTTCAGAATAGGAAAAGATATTTGCAGGGTATCAGACAAAGGGTTGATAAATAGAATCTATAGGGAAGTTAATCAACAAAAAAGAGTAAACTTATACCTCTGGGCAAGAGATATGAACAGATCCTTCTCTAATGAAGATGGACGAATGGCTAGCAAACAGTTGAAAAAATGCATTGAGCATTATTTTATGTACCTTTTGACCACTTGCATGTCTTTTTTTTTAAGAAATGTTTTTCATATCCTTTGTTCATGTTTAGTAGAGTATTTGATCATTTCTTATTATTTTTTGGAGCTACTTATATATTTTAGTTACAAATGCCTTGTAAGAAGAGCATTTGTCAAATGCTTTCTCCCATTATGCGGGCTGTCTCTTCATTTTGTTGATTAATTATTTCGTTTGCTGTGTGGAAGCTTCTTAGTTTGATGTGATCCTATTTGTAGGATTTGCTTTGGTTCCCTATGCTTTTGGGTTATTTCTCAAGAATTCCTTACCCAGACCAATATCCTGAAGCATGTCCCCAAAGCTTTCTTTTAGTATTTTCATACTTTAGGTCTTCTATTTAAGTCTTTAATCCATTTTGTTTTTATTTTGTATATGGCTGGGAAAAACAGTATAGTTTTGTTACTCTGTATCCAGTCTCCTCAGCACTATTTATTGAAAAGACTGTCCATTCCTCAAGATGTGTGGATTTATCTATTCTGTTCCATTTGCCTATGTGTCTGTTTTTATGCCAGAACCATACTGTTTTAGTTAATACAGATCTGTAGTATAATTTTAAGTCAGGAAATGTGATTCCTCCAGTTTTGTTCTTTTCCCTCAGGATGGCCTTGCCTATATGGGGCTTTAGTGGTTCTATATAAATTGTAGAATTATTTTTCCTGTTTTTGTAAAGAACGTCATCAGTATTATGATGGGGTTTGCACTGAATCTGTAAATTGCTTTAAGCAGTACAGATGTTTTAACAATATTGATTTTTTGGATCCATGAACACGAAGTATCTTTCCATTTTTTAAAATTTCCTTTGCAATTTCTTTCATCAATATTTTATAGTTTTCATTGTAGAGATCCTTCACTTCTTTGCTGAATTTATTGCTAGGTATGTTATTTTATTTGCAGCTATTGTAAATTGGATTATTTTCTTGGTCTCTTTTTCAGATTGTTTTCTGTTGGCATCTAGAAATGCCACTGATTTTTACATATTATTTTGTATCCTGAAACTTTACTTAATTTGTTTATAAGTTCTAATAGTTTTGGGGTGGAGTCTTTAAGTTTCCCTAGATATAGAATCATCTGAAAATAATAACATGGCTTCTTCCCTTTTTAGTGTGGATGACCTTCCTCTGGCCTGATTGCTCTAGCTAGAACTTTTAGTACTATGTTGAATAACAGAGGGGAAAAAGGGCATTTTTACCTTGCATCAGATATTAAAGGAAAGGCTTTCAGGTTTTCCCCATTCAACATGATACTAGCTGTGGGTCTGCCATATATAACTTTTATTGTGTTGAGGTAAGTTTCTACTATACCCAGTTGTTTTAGAGTTTTATCATGAAGGGTGATGAACTTTATAATATGCTTCTATACCATCAGTTGAAAGATTATATGGATTTTATCTTTCATTCTGTCGCTACACTGTATCATATAGATTGATTTGCATATGCTGAACCATCCCTGTGATGAATTGACTGATAATGATGAATAATGACTTTATTGTGTTACTAAATTATGTTTGCTAGTACTTTATTGAGGATTTTCGCATCTATGTTTATAAGAGATATTGGCATATAGTTTTGCTGTGTTTTTGTTGTGTCTTTCTCTGAGTTTTGTATCAGAATGATACAGGGCACGTAGAATAAGTTCAAGCTTATTTCTTGCTCATTGAATTTTTGGAATAGTTTAAGCAAGATTGGTATTAATGTTTTCCTTGAATATTTGGTAGAATTCAGCAGTTAAGGCATTGGGTCTTGGGTTTTTTTGTTGATGGGAGACTTTTTTAATAGACACATTATATGTATTCAGAAAGATAAAAGCACCTCAAAGGTAAAAAGTGAAGCTAACATTTCAAATGAAGCTAACACTTAAAGATTAGTCAAGTTTCATATTACCATATATAAAGCTAATAAACAATGGATATAAAGCTGTTATGAAACAAATAAATTAGAATTTCTGGCTTGTCGTAATTGCCTCTTTGATCATGCCTCTACCCTTATTGACAATAATTCTGCAATAAATATTGAATATCATAATTAACTTGGTATATTGAATAGAAAAATTAAAATAAATGTGATATTAGAATTGTTACGTCTGAGTTTTTCCAATTTCAGAGCAGAATTTATTTTGTTCACTCATAGCTTCCTCAGGGGAGTAAATATAATTTCACTTAAGGTGATTACATGGAAAAGAAAAAAAAATCAAAAATATGATTTGTATATCTTTAACTAATTTTTAAGATAGAAATCAAATCAAATCAAAATAATTATGTGATATAGAAATTTCAACTTTTAACAGCTATAATTTTAAAACCTTATCTTACAATTTATTGAAATTCTTAATGGCAATAAAGCATATCTTACAAATAGTAATTTTTCAAGAAATTTGTCAAATGATAAAAATGCTATCCAGTCTACAAATGTTAGAAACTATTATAGTAACATGGGTTTATGTAAACTGACCTGGGTCCCTGTGGAGGGGAAAAAGTGTGACCAAAGAAGTGTCTCTCTGTATATCCATCCATCTTCTCAAACACTCCATCCTTATCCACTCAATATTCTTTCATGTCTTTAAGATAATCTTTAACATCATTAACAAAGTCAGTGAAGAGCTTCTGATCACGAATAAAGACACCTATTTGGGAAACAATTATTGATAAATTGATCAAGATCTCACTAACGATGAAAAGTATCCAGCTCTTTTTAACAAGTATCTTTGAATTAACTATCTGAATTCATCTATTCTTACAGGATTCATCACTGTATTAAAAAGGCTCATGGCTTCTTATTGAATACATTCGAATACTCCAGAACAACCCTTTCTAAAAGGATAATTTTCCCTATAGTCATGCTCAGAACTGCATTTCTGTGGATTTGTACTTTTTCTGAATTCTTCAACGTGAACTGGCTTTTCTTTCCTTCGTCTCTTCGTAAAGTAGGGCCCCTACCATCCTGTTCTGTGTGGGTGCTTTGAATAGTCCCTAAAAATTGTTCTTGATTTTTTAGCTGCAGCTTCTTTTGTAGCACCAAACATTTTATTGCCTTTTCATTGAGGATATTCTTGGTATCTTAAAAATGTCTTAAAAATTTAATTGTATCTAAGAATTTTTCAGATTTTCCTTCATAGCTTCTTCAGTTTGTTTAATTTTTTCTTTATGATGTCTCACTAACTCTATAGTAGAATTCTTCATGGCATCAAATGTTTCCTTAACTGAGCCCCAAAATATTTCCTTGGACTAATTTTTAGCCCTGTGGTTTCCTCTCCTCCTCTTCTTTTTTTCCAGCAGCTTCTTGTTTTCCATTTTGTTCCTTTTGTTCAACATACAGTCTTTCCCACAAATCAGAGCACTACTGTTAAAAGTTTAGCTTCTGTTCAAGCTCAGTGAGTCTTTCCCAAAAGATTGCTATTTCCTTTTGTTCAGTCAAAATTCTGGAAGAATCTGGGTTGCTGCCTGACTTACTAGCACGTAATTGCTGGAGCTCCACCCTTAAAGTCATGGTTATCAATCATTCTCTCTCTAGTTCTTGCTTCTAGCATCTTTGCTTCAGCCAGTAGAGTCTTCCTTTGATTAGGAAGCTGTGGTTCTTCTGCTTTTCCTCTTCCAAATGCTACTCAAGTTTCTGATTTTCTTTAACTAATTCAGTTCTTGTCCCTTTACCTTCCGTTATTCTAATCTATTCTCTTAGTTTACTTAATTTTTCCTATAATAAAGACAAGGCTTTTTTCCATCTTCTCCAGAGATATTCTTAAATGCTGATTTTCTGTAGCAAGTTTCATTTTCTGAATTTCAAAGGACATCTTCTCTGCTTCAGGAAGGGTCCAACACTTTGCAAAGTTTTCTTTCAATAACTTATAATCTATAAAAGTTTCGTGTGCCTGTTGACATTGGGAAAGATAATCCTTCGTATCATTCAATTCATCTTCATGTATTTTTATGACTAGCTACTGACACATCTGAACCTGAATTGTGCTGAGGAAATGCTCAAATCTCACGCTAACTGCAATCACTAAGGCAAGTATGACACACTTGTTGACAGCACTACTGAACTGTCATTTATTCAGCTCCTTAGAAGGATCAGGTTTGTGTAGCAAGTAGCCATTCTTCAGAGTCTAAAGTAGAAAGTCTTCTACTAGCCCAATTCCACTAAAAGTGAGTGGCGACTGTTGCCTGGCAATTCCTGATGGTTATTCAAAGACCAAAGGTTGTTTAGTCAGCAGGTGGTGAATTCTGCAAGATTGGATTTTGACCTTCAGCCAGCATGTTTCCTTCAGGCCCAGGGTGGTTCTAAAAATGCTGGGCAGGTTCTAAAAAAGCTTTGACTCAGGGGCCTCATGATTCTGCTTGGCATCTTATTTTGCTGTGGCTGACCTGGTGCTCAAGTTGCAAAACAAATTCCTCTAAGCTCTTCTCTTTCCTTTCCTCCAGTGGGAGAAGTGTCTCCCTCAGTCAAGTTGCTTGAAGTTGAAGGGGGATTGACACTGGCACTGGCTTGGCCACAGCTGCAGGCATCTCACTAGGTCATATACACCTAAATTCCACTAGCTATGCATAAGCACTGCCACAGGAATTGCCCAAGGACTGCAGCTTTTGCCTCGTGACTGCCTTATAAATTTGGCTCAGGCCCCATGCTAGTGATAGGGATTATAGGAACTCTGGCTTCAAGATGGAGGTCTTCCCTCTAGTTGTGCTGGCCAAAATGTTCCCTCCCTCAGCAGAGTGTTACCCTGTGCCAGGGAAGCTCTGAGTTTGAATGCAAACCCCACAATCACTTCATATCCCTTCCACAGGCACACCCTTCCACTCAGAGAGCTGTCCCAGAACTTCCAGGGGATGGGGAGGGGCATCATAAGCAATGCAAGACTGTTTTTTTCTGCCTTCTTCAGTGCCTCTTTCTTGGTATAATGTAAAAATCAGGTAGTGTGAGTGCTCACCTGATTTAGTTCTGAAGGTGCTTGTTTGCATGGGTAGTTGTTGAACTAGATGTTCCTGAGGAGGGACCATCAATCATTGGAGGTTTGTCTTTGGCCATCTTGCTTCTCCTCTTCCTTTAAAGGCCAAGACATTTTTTGAAATTTTTTTATTAAATTGTAACTCTGTACATTGATGCACTTATGGGCTTCAGTGTATTGATTTGATATACAATGTGAAATGCTTACATCGAACTGATTAACACATCCATCCCAAGAATTTTTGATTTAATGTCTTCCCAGTCATTGATATATATTCTGTAGCCTCTTCTTGCTTCATATTTCCTATATTTACCACAGTCATCACAAATATATTTCTAATGGCTTCTATGTGATAATAATAGTAACATATTTTGTACCTTAAAAGATTCCCAGTTAATTATCAAATGAACCACATTATACCAGCTATTATTATCATTCTCAAATGTAGACTGAGATTGTGTTTAGGTTTTCTCTATCTATTGTAAGTGACATTAATTTTTTTTTATTGTACCAACATTAAATCTCACTTATAGAATATAGAAGTTTCTCTCAATTGTCAAGTATATCCAGGTTTAAAAAAATATTTACAATCTTATATTTGAAAATTTTACCTCATCTTTAAATTTGCAATTTAAGTTATTCATTAAATCACCATTAAATCTCATTGGTCATTTGCATTTCATTGTTTGGGAAAATTTTCAGCCTTTTTGCATATTTATTAGAGTTCAGGTGCCAATTATATTCTGTTTTATAAAGTACTGCATGTAATTGTATTGTTGATCCTTTTAGTATATGTGCCCTCAACATACCATTTGGTGTTCAATTTTAGCAATAATTCTTCTTACCTCTTTTATATTATTAATCTTCTCAATTTGGGGAAAAATGCATTTAACTCTAGCATTCAAAAAATAGTGAGAGTTTAGCAATCCTTAACATGTTCCTATTTACACAATGGTAAGATGAGTCTTACATTGTTTTGACAGGTATAAAAAAATGCTTGTTGCCACTTTTGATCATATAGAAAGGAAAGTATCCCACCCCCAAAGCAACAATAGGCTGACCTCATTCCTTCTCTAACTGTTCTGATTATCTATTTCCAGTTAGTCTTCAAATTCCTAACCAGAAACAATAGAAATCATAGTGATTATAGTGTTCTAAGAATTTTTATAAAATACATGTGCATGCATTTGTTAGAACACTTAAAACCCTAGTCCATATTATTCACTTACAGATATTTCTTCCCAATAAATCATTAACTTCTGGAGAACTTTTATTTTCACTCCATTATGCCTAGTATGGAATAGGTGCCTACTCTATAGTAAATGAATAGTATAAATACCTAATTAGTCAAATGACAGGAAATAATTACAAAGTGGAATATATAGGGATGGAAGTGAAGAAGAAATATGTCATAATACTGCTCTCTCGTGCCATGGAAGGACTAGAAAACTGTGACACTGGCAGGCAACCAGGAAGAACTATGGTATGTCACTCAGTCACCTCATTGGAAAGAGGTCTGGCTTGGGTTCAGGCAGCCTGTGCACTTACTCAAGTCTGGGCTTTCCTATGGGAGATATAATCATTGTAATAGCTTTACTGCTGCTCAGCTCCATCATGGCAGTGTGTTGGCTTTACCTTCTTGGGGCCATGTTCCCTTTCAAACTTGCTTTTTCATATTTCTCTGGTTATGATTATGATAAGCAAAATAGCTATGACCTGAATAGAATGCATTTCATTTCTTATGGAAAGACCCTTAGAGATGACTAATATACCAAAGCAGGTCACTAATTCTAGCACAGGTGGTCCACCAGATCATCCTCTTTCGAAGAGAATCAGAGCACCTGTGTCACATGGAGGATTCTAAAGAAAATTCTGGAAATATAAATTAAATTAAAGAATACAAGAGATACGTCAAAGTGAAATATTTTGATAATTAAGTAAAGAAAACAGAAAAAAACATGTTCTTCAGGGAAAGAGAACTTTAAGTCCTAAAAAGATCAATAGCCAGGATTTCTGTGGATAGTTACCCAAAGGAGTGGATATATCTATCTTGTTATTCATTAGATGTTTATAACACTCACAAATTGATATTAAACTAAACCATCTGCATAAATCAGGTCTTACATGTGAAGTTCATATAAACGATCAATTAGCGCTGATTAAGAGAAAATTTAGAAATTTTTCTTTAGCTAAGAAAGCTGCTCAGATATGTGGTCACATTTAGTCATACCATTTTTATTGAACATATATTATTAATCACCATATAGAAACTAAAATATATTTAGTGCAATATATAATAGTAAAATATAGCAAGAATTATTTCAGATGGACGCTACTTACATATCATTTCCATTTTTCAGCAAGGAAAAACAAGTTCCATGTCAGGCGTTCAGTCATGTTTACATTTTAACTCAGTCTCATCGCTCCACTCTTAAAATGGCAACGGTAGAAAAGAATACAATGATTTGTTTCCTTTCCCCTGGGATTTCAGACAAGATCACCAAAAGGAATCAGTGACTGAAACTAAAACACCATTTTCAAAAATACTATGGGTTAGATCCATAAGACCAAATATAATAAATGAGGAAGAATCGACAAATTTAGTGGAGACAGATTAAGGAGTTCATGATTAAAGATCTGAAAAAGTCAAGACTGTTTGATTTCCTGACATGAACAGTGCATCCTGTGAGTAAAACTGAAAACTCATTGTTTCTAACAGTGGAACACTAGGCAAGTATTCTTAAAACCTCTGGAAAGGTGAGTAAGATAGGACTGAACAAGAAAATGTCCAGAGAAGACATTTTTGCAAAAAGCAGACTATCTATCTATGGACTAGTGTAGTGAGAAGTCACTGAAATTTTACTGACCTTGCTTTTTTATCCTGATGGGAAACCAAAAGAGCTAAAGACACATTGATAATAAGTAAGTTACAAGGAAAAATCCTGTTTCTGTAAGAGCGTGAACTGGGTCATCCCTTATATAGAACTCCTCCAAATAGCAGATCCAGAACAACACACTAATTTTAAAAATGAGAAATATTACAAAACAGAAGCAGACAAGGATCTATTCAAGATATTACATATATATATATATATATATATATATATATATATATATATATATCTAAAAAGGAACAAGCAGAAGTGAAAGAGAAAAGGGAGGGGAGGAAGGGTTTAAGACTGTAAAAAAAAGTTTGCCAAAGACAAATTAGAAATTATGATCAAATTATCTAGCTACTCTATCTCTATAGATTATCTCTATCTAACCATCTAATTTATCTCTATATATTTCTATCTAATCTTTGTTTTTACCTATATGTATCTATCTGTTTTTAAGCATGTCAGCATAATTCTCTCAGAATATACTATACCTGTTCCTAGCAGAGGGTTTCTACACAGTGCTAGCTTGGGCACTTAGCTCAGCACAACAACAAGGTATGGTGGCTGTTGGCAGGAAGCTGGTCAGCTTCTATACTAAACCCCTGTCCTACTGCTGATGTTTATTTATTGATTAATTTATTATAAGAGTTATTTAAATTTCATATTAAAACAACCATCTAAGAAATTTAGCAGACATCATGAACATCATCAGTATCCTATAAAAAGAATTTTGTGTCTCTCTAGGCCCCTCCTTTCAAACTCTGAAGAGGGTTTAATACCTTTCTAGAGGATCAGAATTGCATCAATTTTGTAATCTTTGGGTCGCTTAAAACATTCATATTCCAATAGTCCAGGCATGGTGGTTTAAAAGTTTATTCTTTTCACTTATAAAAAATTGTTCTTTGCAGATAAAAATGCTTATTCGAGACTATGGCTAACTGTGCACTTTGAAAATCCTATTTCCAAACTCCAAGATGCGTGACTACTTTTCTTTGAGTTTAATTGGAGGAAAACACTAAATCAACTAGGAACAAACATAAGTTATACAAATTCTTCGTCTTAGTATGTTCAAAAATAACATGATATAATAATATAATGATTAAAACTTTATTTTCAACAGATTTAGACTAGAGGTAAGGATGTTTATAGGAAAGAAAGAGATGGAAACGAGATGTTTAAAGAATAGCATTTTCTGATTTAAGGAGAATCAATACAATCAATTTCTATAAATAAAATGTATAAGTTGAAGCACACAACTCCTAAGTTATTGAGAATAGGAATCTAGAGTTTGGACAACTGAAGGTTTATAGTTTGCCCAAGCAGTGGTCCAAATATACACACATAAGCAAAGCATCAAAAAAAAAAAAAAAAAAAAAAAACAAAAAACAGTATACAATTATTTTTTTAAAAAATAGATATTGAAAACACTGGGGTCTTAAGATAAAGCATAA
>CAUYRH010071306.1:0-22211 GCA_963574655.1 Perodicticus potto | reverse complement strand
TCTATGTAGTAAGTAGATATCCTAGGAATTCGCATTCACTCAACACTTAACTCATTGACTCACTCAGAGTGAGCTCAATTCATGGTAAGTTTTATGTAGCTGTAACATTTTTAATCTTTCATAGTGTATTTTTAACCATACTTTTCCTATGTTTAATTATGCTTAGATACATACACCCCCCCATTGTTCACATACCCCCCATTGTACACATACCCTCCCATTGTTCACACACACCCCCATTGTTCCCATACCCCGCTTTGTACACATACCACCCAATGTTCACATACCCCCCCATTGTACACATACTCCCCATTGTACGGTACTGAAGACTAGCATGCTATACCGGTGTGTAGCCCAGGAGCAATGGCTATGCCATATAGCCTAGGTGTGCAGTAGGCTGTGCCATTCAGGTTTTTGTGAGCACCCTCGACGATGTTCACACAATGACAAGATCACCTAGCAGCACATTTCTCAGATGATATCCTCGTTGTGGAGTAATATATGACTATGCGTATGATCTGTGGGGGAGACATACACATACAACATACATATAAAATGTTTTAAATAAAACATTTTAAATAAACATTTAAATAAAAATTCATTTTGAATAAAAATGAAATTATATATTTATAGTCTTATAATCAAAATACACTATATTTTCATCATCAAAGAGAATTGAGGCCTAAGCAGATCGATTATTTAAATAATTGAAAGCAGACTTAACTTACCTCTTAACATAATAACTTAAGGTTTTAGGATTGACGAACACAGCCAAATATGGAACTCTGTTAAAAAAAAAGAGGTAAAAATAAAAGGATAGACAAGTATATACCAAGAATTGCAACTGAAAATAAAGCAGGTACCTCAGTGTCATTATTTGACAAGGTATAATTTAGACTAAAAAAATTTAAGAGCAATAATGAAGCATATTTTATAATGCCAAAGGGCATACTTCTCAATGCAGGTTAAGTAGGTGTACGTCTCCAACAATAGAAACGATTTTATAAAGAAGAAGCCGTGGAATTTGCAAAGAGAAGCCGAGAAACACATTAATAATAGATATATAACATACTTTACTCAGGAAAAATAAGTAAAATGCTTATACTTAACGAGATTAAACATATAGAGTTATGGCAGAATAAGAACCTCAAAAATAGAGCACACGTTTCTTAAAAGTTCACTTATAGCATGACGAACTATTGGCCATATTTTAAGCCACAAACAACCCTCAGTAAATTCCAAAGAGTAGCCATAATATAAATATAATTATAAAGGAATCACATTATAAATTAATTTTTAAGGAGCTAGTCCCCCCCATAACAAACAGCCATAAAACAAAAGACCTTTCTACCTGAAAATTATAAAGTATACTGTTAAATAAATCTTGGATAAAAAGAGAAAAATGAAGTAAAAGTGAAGAGTTTCTTCAACATCATAGCAATGAATATTTGATGCTTTGGAACATATGGGATACTGCCAGTGAAGTTATCCAAATAACATTTATAGAATTATATGCATGTATTGTTAAAAGTGGAAAAAAAGTTAATAACCAGGTAAAAAATTCAGAAAAGGATAAAAGAAGTGAACAAAAGAAAATGAGATGGAATTGTAAAGATAAAAAGGAAATGGATGAGTTAATTAAAAATTTTTTTGTGAAAAACTTGGACAAACCACTAATTAATCAAGGAAAAGTTGGAAAGGATAAGTATTCAACTGTTAGAAGATATTTATGGGTTGAAGGGAGATAATGCTCCTTCCCCAAATCCAGGAAATTAAACCCTTGTGTTCCATTTGCCTAATTATCCACAAATGAAGTTAAAAATATACATGAAATGAATCATTTTTTAGAAAAAATTAATTTACCCCAGAATGTCCAAATAGACCACTTGTCACAAAATAAACAACGTGGTGAAAGTGTGTTGTGTAATAAGACGTGCACCAGGGACAGATCAATTTCTACCTAAGTGTGCTGTTTAGATAATTCTAAACACTACAAAGGAAGAAAATCTCCCAGATTTATTTTACCAAGTGGCTATGACATGAATTCCAAATCTTAAAATATTATTTTGCAAAGAAGATTTATAGATCAATTTCATTTTGATATAGAAATATGAGAAAAGTATTTTCACAGAAGAAGCCAATGTTGCAATAAAACTTGTACCATTATGACTGAGCTTTATTCTAGGAATCGAAGAGTGACTCAGGACTATAAATTCATTAATATAATTTTTTATATTATTAAAGTTAAGGAGAAAAATCCTTTGAAGTTTTCTAGGGAAAAACACTGGATAAAATTCAAATTATGTTTCAAAAATAATAAAATAGGAATTGCTAGATACCCCCTTAACTTTATGTTACAAGCACATACTCAAATACTTTAGTTGAAAAGTCAGCACCTCTTTAAGTGAAACACTGGTGGGTAAGGTCAGATTTCAGTTAAAGATGGATTCCAATATGCCTTTGGTTGTTTATGTGTATGCTGGAGCTCTGAGCCAATTCATTACACATACATTAGTTGGAGATTGGATATGAAGAAGCAAACTGTTTCTGGTTGCAGGTGATTTGATTATATATGAAAGAATCCTGACAGAATCAAAGGAAAAAGTGCTACAGAAACAGATTTTTGAGAGAAATACATATGGCAGCTGGTTATAAATTTGATGTAACAAAATCGACCTTGTGTCTAGACAAACACAGGTAGAAGTTTATTGGAACACAGATGTGTGGAATGCTACACTCAACACGTGCATGGACGCTCACGCTTGTATTTTAAGTTAGAAAGAAGACCAGTAATAGCGTTAGGCCGATCATCTGCTAATATAAAGTAGTAAATGCTGTTCATCTTTAGTCACTGTTTTTGATACTATTATTAATGTGTTAATTATGTTTATGTCATGTGTGCATTTGCTAATCAATTTCCTATATGTGTGTTGCATTGATAAACTTGGGAGTCTTGCAGAAGTGCTGTTTCTGTTTTTCTTGGTGTTATTTTTGAAAAGGTCAAATTGGATCACAAGGGTTATGTGAAGATACTTGTCCAAAATATAGAAAAGAAGATGCATTTAGTCCTAGGAAACTTTGCTCTTAAAATATAATTCTATCTTATTTATATGGCTTTAATTAATACTCTTTAAGATTTGATTAACTCTAGGAGGAAGCAGACCATTTCAATTACTGAGTATAATTTGTATTTTTGAAGATGGATGTTAAATTTTTTTTTTTTTTGCAGTTTTTGGCTGGGGCTGGGTTTGAACCTGCCACCTCCAGTGTATGGGGCGGGCGCCCTACTCTTTTGAGCCACAGGTGCTGTCCCGGATGTTAAATTTTTGCAACCCAATTTTACAGCTAGGCTTACTTTTAAAAAAAAACAAACATCTACATTCTGTGCTAAGTGGATTCTAGTGCAGATAATGTAGACTTAACCACTGAACAGTCGGAGTTGGCTTTGCTTTGTAGCTAACCAGCCATTGTCATGGAAAATCATACTCCTGGGCATAGCAGCACTGTAATAACAGCCAGTGGAGAACACTATGGAATTGCTCTTCCTTTCTCCTTCTCTTATAATCCCTTTATAATCAGTAAAGTATTTGATTAAATGGAATAATTGCCAGTAAGGCTCATGTTCCTTTGATAGTATTTAGATTATTCTAAGGTTTTAACTTGCATTAAACCAAGAAACAATTCATATTTGGTGTTCAGTAGTTCTAATCAGACATATTTAATATACTCATGTATTTGGCAGATTTTAAGTAAATGTTACCTGTTTTTTAATAGATATAGAATAACTCAATCAACTCAAATGGACCCGACTAGTTTGAGCTCTTTCTTCAAGGGGAGGTTAGTTTAAACAGTGATGAAAAGAAGAGTGGCTCAAACAAAACCGCCTGCAGTTCTGTAAAGAATTGACAGAGTATGGTCTGGACAGTTTCCCTGGGGACTCATTTATTTTATTTGGCTTTTCATATTCATGACAAGGTGCAGGTTATAATAATAAGGAAAGGTTAATGCTGATCATTTTATAAGATGATCTATATAGCTGATTCTCAACTTGTTCAGATGGCCTAAAACAATAAATATTTAAAAAATAATACAGTATCTAATTTTGTGCTAAATTAAATCCCGAGTTCTACTGGATTACTGTATTAAACAGTGGTAGTCTTTAAATGTTAGAGAATCATTATTATAGAAATTTCAAATTGAGGAAAACATTGCAAAACTGAAAGATTTAACATCGTTATACAAAGATGAATCTGATGGATCACTGAGGTTCCCCAGGAGCCCAGTCTGAGGACTGTTGTTCTATACAGACACTACAATTGAACCAGCAGTAGTGTAATGCTCCTCCCCAAATAAGGAAGTTCAAATAAAAGGCCGTTCTTATTGAATTATCTTGCTGCTGCAAGTGTAGTTTTCTGGTATTTTGTTTCTTCCTTCTGCTCTTTTCCATCCTCTGGATAGAGACCAAAAGAAGACTGTTAAGATTTGTTTCAGCCATCATTTCAGTGAGTCTCTGTGTCTAAGACTGGCTCATATCCACAGCATGTATAAAACAACATTGTTGGTTTTTCTCAGGCTTCCCAAAAGGAAACCCAGCCTGGTAGACCCAATATCAAGAGCTCTTTTGGTTTCTTGCAATTGCTATGGCATCACTTTAATTAAAAGTATTTCTTCCCATAATGGAACACAGTAGAGCACTATTTTATCCTCAGTGACTTCTCATTTCAGGATATTATTCACCACCATAAATGATGCATTAAGATATTAATGATGCATTATAGTTGTGATGTTCCAGTTGAACTGCTCTTCTTATTCAAGTGAGCGTTTTTGAATAATAAAAATGTCAGTATAAGATAAATGCTAGATGATGTAAGAAAGATTCTCTTTAAAACTAAAGTTGATGAAGCATCTTAAACAATAGACACTTGTTTCTCTACATGTTCACTCTAAACATTAATTGAAATAATAATACATAATTGTTTTTTTTTTGAGACAGAGTCTCACTATGTCACCCTCAGTAGAGTGCATGGTGTCACAGCTCATAGCAACCTCAAACTCTTGGGCTTAAGCAATTCTCTTGCCTCAGCCTTCCAAGTAGCTGGGACTACAGATGCCTGCCACAGTGCCCGGCTATTTTTTTTATTGTAGTTGTCATTGTTGTTTAGCAAGCCCTGGCCAGGTTCAAACCCACCAGCCCCAGTGCATGTGGCCGGCGCCCTAACCACTGAGCTATGGATGCCGAGCTGATAATACATTCTTTTAAGAAAATAAATTAACATTATTGCTTTATTCTACTCTTTTTATTCATTTTGACTTTCACGGAAATTTGTGCAAAAGGGAGGCAAAAGAAAAATGAATGTGTTTGGAAAGAAAGTAAATGATCAATAACTATATTTCTCCATATCCTTGTGTTTTAGTTACACAATTATTTCTTTGCCAACATTTTAAGAGGACAACAAAGTAGATGGTATGTGTGGCAGAAAAGCAACATTCTAATGTTATGTGAATATGCAGAATAAGTGAGCACATATTTAAACAGAGTTCTGATAGAACAAAAGAATTAAAATATCTAACTATATTTCAGCAGATTATTACATTGGGCTGGAATGGAACTGCTTGTTAAATTGTAATCTATAAATTTTATAGAAATAATTCTTCTCTGTATTTTAAACATGCATTTTTTGCTGCTATTCAGTTAGGAAAGAGCAGTGTTACAAAAATGATCAAGTAAAGAGGACCTGATTGAAATTCCCAGAGTAGGAAGCATTTAATGGATTACTTGAATAATACAACATCAGTATATTGCTGTGTGAGCTGAAGACTCATTCTGGGAAATTTTTAAAGATTTTAAAGAATAATTGGAGTCAAAGATGAGCTCCTGATTTCTCACTATGTTTCTCGTAAGATCTAGAAAGTGAAGTGAAATGAAAGCTGAAAAAAATACTGACGTCTAAGACTGAGAAATGGTCTAATAATTATGAAGCAGATGGAACCAGTTTAAAAACTCCTCTCTGGAGTTCACCTTCTGCATACACAGGTTCACCTTGAATAGGTTGGCAGACGTTTTAATCCACCTAACCTGCTTGCTTTAGTAGACCGAGGGGGCTGTGCCAACAAGCAGGAGTAAACAGCCAACTTTTGCTTCCTCCTCCTGAGCCTCTCCGTCCCCTCAGTTCAGACTCCCCCCAGATGGTGGTAGGCAGGAGGCTGATGACTGATGGTCCATCCTGCTCTGGACGCTTTAGTCCTCTGAATAAAATGCTAAATGCAGATGCAAATAGGAACATCCCTGGTAGAAGGACAGGCTAGGGATTGTGACTTTCATTCTGCTGTATGTGTTGTAATGGCAGAGAACAGACCCAAGAGGAGGGAGGGAGAAGGTGTTAGTTCAGAGGCTGAGAGCTGAGTTAAGGCGGATGCCTTGGAAGCGCTGAAACTCGCAGCCTTGGTCTTTTACAACACCCTCCTTTTTGGATCTCAGAGTAGCACTTCGCCGTTAATGGAGGGAATGCACTGCAGCAAATGAAGCTGCAAAATAAGGGTTAGGACGCTTTTTTGCATAAGGAACCAGATAGTAAATATTAGGTTTTGTGGTCACCCGTTTTCTATTCAACTCAGACATTGTAGCGTGAAAGCAGTCACAGTCCGTATGTAAACAGATGAGCGTGGCTGTATTCCAGAAATTCTTGTATTTACGAGCGCTGAAATTTACATTTCCTATTCATGTCATAAACCTTATTTAGTTTTCTTGCAATTTACTTTCAATCATTGAAAAATGCAAGAGCCATTCTTAGTTCATGGGCTGCCCGCAACAGGCAGTGGGCTAGATGTGGCCTGTGGTCATAGTGTGGCCACAGATCTGTTCCTGATCTACCAGGTGGTGAGCATTTATTGCTAAAGGAGAAACTGGAACAAATGCATTGGGAGCAAAAACAAAAGATACAGTAGAAGAAAAAGTTTTCTGCCTGCAGGTTAGATTACTCGTACTGTCTTAAAGCTGGTGAAGAGCATGGAGGAAGAAGCAAGGTGTTTGAGTGGGCCTCTTTGACAGATAGTACTTAATAAGTTAATGAATGCTTTTAAAATTGGAAAGATTGACAGAATAAAGAGATAAAATACAAGGGCGGTGCCTGTGGCTCAAAGAGTAGGGCACCGGCCACATAAACCAGAGGTGGCGGGTTCAGACCTGGCCCTAGCCAAAAACTGAAAAAAAAAGAGAGATAAAATACAAATATAGATAAGTAGAGTGTGGTATGGAAGGAATCATTTCATAAGGAAGAATAAGAACAAAGACATACAGAGGGAAGCATTTGTCAGTGACTGTGAACTCGCAAGGGTTCTGTTGAGAGATGAGATGATAAGGTGCTTTGAATGTTTGTGCTGGAACATGGCATTCAAAAGGAGCTGCTGAAGCCTTTGAACAGTGATTGCAATATTTGATGAGCTGCTGTTTACTGAAACGCACTTTAGACATGGTAAACTTCCCTAAAGGTATTAATAAAACTCTAGTCTGATATTATTGAAAGATGGTGTGTCTTTAAATAAGCTCTGTTCTCTCTTTCTGGAAAATCCTCGCACACACTTTCCTGAAGGAAGCCTATTCATCTTGTGGGCCCCTGTGGAATCTCTTTTTGTAAGGCTTTCCTGCATTTGTGATGTGCCCGCCTCCTTTCTGAAAAAGTAATTCACTCCCCTTCCTGCCTGCCTTCCTCTCTCTTTCTTGTTTTCTCTCTCTCTTTCTTACTTGCTTGCTGTCTCTTTGTGTCTTTCTTGTATTCTCTCTCTGGCCCCTCATTCTGTCTCTCTGTCAAGCAAAATGAATTCCTTCTGTGATGGTGCCACTTGCTGCTAAGTCACCTGACCCATCACATACACTTTTGCCTTTCTCTCGCTATGAAAGCACCTGCAGGCAGAGATAGCTTGTCATTCATCTTGTATTACAGGTACTAATAGGGTTCTGTAGGAAGTAGGTCCTCAATAAATGCTTATTGATTTTAGCTGGCACTTCTTTAGACTAACTTAATATTGATATATCTATTTGATAGTTGATCCATTCATTTGGATTTTTATATCCTACTGTATTGACTAAAGAATGCAAAGACATTGTTTCCCTGCTTCAAGTAATTAATTTAATGTCTTTAATGTTGCTAGAGTAAATGCTTTTATTGGTAACTAGAATAATGCTTAATCCTGTATAGACTGATCATGGGCTTGGTGCAGTTAGTTAGCAGCAATGTTTAACTTACTTGTTTATGTTAAGGATGCATCTTTGTTAGTATGCTTATACATAATTTAAAGATTCAGATTCTCATTAAAATAGATAAATAATTATTGAAAAAGTTAAAACAGTGAAATGCTAGGATTTTTTTGCCAGCATAACTTTTTATCTAGTATCTGGGCCTAAAAATATTTTAACTGCACACATTGTTTTTTACAGTAAGTAAAAGAAACTTGAAATTGCATTTCAAGGCAAAATGATGTAGTCACCTTGGAAAGCAGTTTGGCAGTTCCTTATAAAATTAAATACGAACTTATGATACAACATGTTAGTCTACACTTACTTATCCAAGAGTTATTTACTCATGTTTTCATTCAAAGTCATGTGCTTATAGAAGTTTTTGGTGCAGTTTTACTCATACTAGCCTAAAACCAGGAATAACCAAATTTTTTTAACAACCAAAAATTTTTAATCAGCTGATAAAGGGATACTGCGTAGTAGTCTGTTAATCTGTACAACCACATGGATGTAACTCAGAACGTCCAAGCAAAGTGAGAGAAGCAAGACGCTATCGGCTACATACCAAATGATTCCATTGATGTGAAATTGTAGGAAGGCAAAGCTGTATTGACAAAAAGCAAATGAGTTGTTGGCGAGGGCTGGGGAAGTAGGTGGGAATTTACTGCAGGCACATGCAAACATTTTTGTTGCTTAAAACAGATGAAAATGTTCTATTTTGTGATTGTGGTGATGATTAGATGATTGTAGAAGAGTGTTAAAACTCATCAAGTCGTATACTCAGAAGTGGTAAATTTTATTGCATGTAAATTATACCTCAAGAAAGCTGATTTGTTTTTAAAAGTCCCCCAAAGCACAAACCACAAAGAAAAGGAAAGATATATTTGACTACATTAAAATTAAGGACTTCTGGATATCAACAAATACTATAATACATAAAGCAAAATGACAACATTAGTACTCCACCACCACCACCAACAGGAAAAAAAAATAAGCCATAGATTGGGAGAACGTATTCTTAACATGTGCATACAAAACTGATACATTTTATTATCCAGGATGTATAAAGATCCTCCTACAAATTAATGAGGGAGAAAGATACCCAATAGAAAATACTCAAAAGGGTTGAAGAAGTAGTTCACAGAAAAAGAAGCTCAAATGGCTTCCAAATCTTTAAAAGGATGCTCAAGATTATTAATAATAAGGGATGTGTAAATTAAAGCCACAGTCTCATTAGGCATGAAATTAGCAAAAGCTAGGCAATGGAAAATAGTGGCAACGACATGAATCAATGAAATTTTCATACATTTTGTTAGGAGAGTTAATTGGTACAACTCCTTTAAATCACAATATGATTATACCTACTCAGGTTTAAGACGGTTATAACTGGTACCCAGGAAATTCACGCCAAGAAACATCCCTGGCCTGGAACAACTTCTGAACATGGGCTGATGAAAACATGCATGTACATGTTCGTGTCAACATCTTTTCTTGTAATAGCAAAAACAAAAGATCACTAGACACTTCCTAGAAGTGCTAAGTCGGAAACACTGACACCACCAAATACTGTGAGGTGGTGGAGCAACAGGTGCTCTTACTGATTGCTGATGGAAACCCAAGGCGGAACAGGCTCCTTGGAGGGTAGAGTGGCAGCTTCTTGCACAGCTAAGCATTTTACCATACTTTGTATTTACCCAAATGAGCTGAAAAATTAGTTTCCACAAAAAACCTGCACACAGTTTTGTTGTTGTTGTTGGGGAATTGTTGAGGGTACAAAGAACCAGGTTACACTGCTTACATTTGTTAGGTAAAGTCCCTCTTGTAATCATGTCCTGCCCCCCAAGTGGCATGTCATATACTGTGAACCCCACCCCCTCCCTCCTTCCCTCTCTCCACTCCCCTATTCCCCCACCCCCCACCATGTACTAGCATCAATTCTCCTCATATCAGAATTGAGTACATTGGATTCTTGCTTCTCCATTCTTGTGATGCTTTTCTAAGAAGAATGTGTTTCAACTCCATCCAAATTAATACAAAAGATGTAAAGTCACCATCTTTTATAGTAGCTGAATAGTATTCCATGGTATAAATATATATATACCACAACTTGTTAAACCATTCCTGGATTGGTGGGCATTTAGGTTGTTTCTACAATTTGGTGATTGTAAATTGAGCTGTGATAAACAGTCTAGTGCTAATGCCCTTATTGTGGAAGGATTTTTTTCCTTCTGAGTAGATGCCCAGTAGTGGGGTTGCAGGATCAAATGGGAGGTCTAGTTTGAGTTCTTTGAGGGTTCTCCATACTTCCTTCCAAAAGGTTGTATTAGTTTGCACACAGATGTTTATAGCAGCTTTGTTCATAGTTGCCAAAACTTGGAAGCAACCAAGATGTGCTTCAGTAGGTGAAGATAAACAAACTGTGGTGCATCCAATGAAGTGTTATTCAGTGCTAAAAAGAAATGAATTGAGTCTGTGAAAAGATATGAAGGAACCTTAAATGTGTACTACTGGGTGAAAGAAAGAAGCCAACCTGAAAAAGGCTGTCGACTGTGTGACATTCTGGAAAAGGCAGACGGTCAAGAGATCAGAGGTTGCCCAGGGCTGGGGGGAGGACGGGATGGACAGCAGACCACAGGGGATTTTTAGAGAAGCGAAACCATTCTGTATGGTACTGCAGTGGTGGATACCTGTCATTACAAATTTGTCAAAACCCTTCAAATATCCAACACGAATGCTACCTGTGGATTTTGTTGATAATGATGTCTCCACCTAAGTTCATAAGTTGTAGCAGATGTTACCACTCTGGGGAAGGATGTTCCTATAGGGAAGCTGTGCACATGCAGGGCAGGAAGTGTACAGGAACCTCAGAGGAGTAGGGCGCTGGCCCCATATACCGGAGGTGGTGGGTTCAAACCTAGCCCCGGCCAAACAAACAAACAAACAAACAATAAAGATTGTATGCATTAAAAAAAAAAAGATACTTGAAGTATAAACCAACCAACCCATAAGAGAACTCTAAATGTTCATCAGTAAAGAAACTGATAATTAAATCATAGTGCATTCCAAGCAATGTATGCAGTGAAAATATAAGCCCATTTAGCAATAGTAATCAATCCCATGAAGGTAATATTATCCAGAAAAGAAATCACAGATGGACACGTACATTTATATCCCATTCAAATATGTAAAATAATTCTGTATACAATATTAGAGAAAAGTGCGTGTTAATGACAAACATTAAATTCCACAGAATGGTTCCGACTCTGGGAGGACAGGCAGAATGAAATCAAGGCTGGCCCTTAAGATTTAGTTTCAACTGTGTATGTAATGATTTATTTTTTAGCTGAGTGTTGGAACACGGATGTTTATTATAGAATTTTAATGGATTTTGTGTTTCTGAAGTACTTCATTAGAAAACAGCAATGGAAAATGATGCTTGATTTGCAGCCAGAATGTTTTTAAAATAAGCAGCAAACAGTCAAGTAATTAATCTGGAAGTTTCGATGCTGTGAATAATAATTTTTTGTCTTGTTAGATTTACATTTTCAAGGTTATACCTTAAAAGAGTACAGTAGAAATTGCTTTACTGAAATTTTGTTGTAATCGAGGTTTAGTGTTGGAATAAGATAGTCCACTTGGTGAAAAGGAATATGGAAATAGAGAGGAGCTGAGGATATTTTCACTAGAGACCCAACTGGTCACCATCAGTAGTCCGGATAAGACTTGCAGTGATTGCTCTGGCCTCTAGTCCATAAAGTTTGCCACCAGTCTTTGTTTTAAGCCTCAGTTTGCATAACACCTATGGCTAAAGTTAGAGTACCAGAGTTTTTTTTTTTTTTTATTAAATCATAAATACATAGATCATGTATACATTAATGCATTTATGGGGTACAATGTGCTGATTTCATATAGAATTAGGAATGGTTAATATATGCCTCATCTCGTTTACTTAGTTATTGTGTTAAGACATTTGTACTCTATATTAATAGATCCCACATGTACCCTTGCATTATGCACAATTGGTGTGATCCCACCATTCACCCTCCCTTGATCTGACCTCCCCTCTCCTTTCCCATCCCCCCTCCAACCTCCTTCATCTTGGGCCATAGTTGTGATCTATTCTTCATATGAAAGTGTGAGTGATTGTAAATGGGTTTCATAATAGTACTGAGTACATGGGATATTTTTTTTTCCATTCTTGAGATACTTTACTAAGAAGGATATGTTCCAGCTCCATCCATGTAAATGTAAAAGAGGTAATGTCTCCATCTTTTTTTAAGGCTGCATAATATTCCGTGGTATACGTATACCACAATTTATTAATCCAGTCATGGGTCAATGGGCACTTGGGCTTCTTCCATGACTTGGCTATTATGAATTGAGCTCAATGAACAGTCAGGTGCAAATATCTTTGTTATAAAGTGATTTTTGGCCTTTTGGATATACACCTAGTGGAGGAATTGCAGGATCAAATGGCAGGTCTACTTTTAGATCCCTGAGTATTCTCCATATTTCTTTCCAAAAGGGGCATATTAGCTTGCACTCCAGAGTACTAGGGTTTTGATGAAAAAAACAAACTTTTTTTTTCTCTCTACTCAACAGAGTGCAAAACTTCTGGAGGCAGGAAATAAATACTTATGTACACATTGTAAGTGCTGTCTGGGGTTCAGTACAAAGCTCCTAATGGAACTCATAGAAAGGTCACCTTCCTCATTTTTGGACCTGTGGAGTCAAGACCTGTAGGATGAGTGAGCTTATTTGTTGGGAGGACCTAGAAATTAGTAGACCATGGCCATAGAGAAAGTATTTGTGTTAGACTAAGGGTTAGCCCCTCAAGAAGGGAATGAAGCTTAAATGTGTTTGGGTTATTTTAGGGCGTATTCTTTTGGGCAAACACAGAAACAGTAATAGGTTTGCTCTTCATAGATACTAAGCTTACCTAGTATATGAGATGCACTTTCAAGGTTTAAATCAATTGTCTACGGATCATTGAACACATTTGGAAGGACTTTGAATGGAATCACTTTCGAGACATGACTTTCCCAAGGTTGACTTGTTATATCCACTGAATAACATTTCATTGTTATTTACTCAAGGAGTTGACTGTGTGCATTAAATGTTTGCTATTTTTATTTCTGATGAATAAAAAGTGATATTGGTTATAAGTTAATGAGCAATAAGTTTAAAAGTTAAAATCATTAAGTTAATAAATTTGCTACTGTGATTCGATGATGACTCTCCCGATATATCCAGACACAAGAAATGAGGAGCTCTACATTCTAAGAAACATTGAATTTCAACTTGTGTTTACATTTTTTATTGTTCATTTCTGGTTTAGAGATACTCTAGAAATTTTTCATCAATGCTAATAAGAATAGTACAGTCAAACCTCTGTAAGATGGCCACCCAAGGGATGGTAACAAACTGGTCAACATACAGAGGTGGTCAACATAAGCAAACAGGCCTGCTATACTGATACATTGATGTGGTACATGTCCAGTCTGTGAAAATAAGGTCAGCTTAAGGAGGTGGTTGGTGGAGGGGGGACTATGGAGGTTCTACTGTATTAGCAATTTCCAGACCTAAATCAGAAAAGGCTTTTAGGGATACCATTAACACTTTTTTCTTATTGGTTCAAATAACATTTGATGAGTAAAAAGGAGTTGGGTTAAAATATAAAAATTATTTAGTTGGATGAAATTGTCGATGGTCCGTGAATGTCTAAAATGTGTAATGGGCTGAAAATCAGACAAAAAACTGAGTTTATTAAGGGAAACTGCTAAAGCAACATAGGACAATGTTCGCTTTGGATGGGGAGGACAAGAGCTGGTAGTGTAGTGTTTGCATTGAGTTCAGTTAATGAAGGACAACTTAACAGAAACTCTTGAAATATGGAGCCTCCCTTTTTTAAATTTCCGATTGATAATGAGGATAGTAATGTTTAGGTTACTGTGTAACCTAAAACTAAAAATTTCATTTCAAATTGTAGTTGAGCCATTCACACAGGGGGTGTGCTGAACACCCCCACATGTCAAAAAACTGTTAGGCCGCCTACGGTGCATTTCAGAAGGGTACATGTGAAACTTACGGAATGCAGAATTTAAATGTGTTAACACCATAACTAAGAAAATGCCATGAAGGCTATGTTAACGAGTTCGATGAAAATATTTCAAATTGTATATAAAACCAATGCATTGTACCCCGTAATTGCATTAATGTACACAGCTATGATTTATTTAAAACAAACAAAACAAACAAAAACCTGTTAGGCCTCTAACGTCATAGCAGTTGTGTATTTGGTGTCTATTGAGAAAATAGAAAATGACTCAAATGGTGCTATGAATTCAGAAACACTACTTACATCTTTAAATAACATGTTTTATTAATCAGATATATTTTAAAAATTATATATACAGTCACAAATATATGTTTATGTGTACACATGCATCCCTGCAGACACACATATATATTACATATACATATATTTTCAAAATAAAAAAATTAATCAGTCCACAGATAATGCTTCTAGAATGTGTGGTGGTATCACAGATTCCTTTTTATAACTTCTAATCCCTTGGCCCACGGCTTGGCAGTCACTGAATTATGTGTTAGGGATCGCAAGGAGAGTTGTTTAACTAGAGAACAAAATTTTTATGAAGGGAGTTAGTGAAATAGTATTAATAAATGTGGTTTTTGTGGGGAGGGATTAGGAAGTAATCTAAAATACAATGATGTTTTATAAATTGTACTTAACAGTGTTTGGAATAAAATAGAGTGAGGAAAGCCAGAAGAAGGGAGGGAACATTGCAATAATTTTAAGTATATACAATGCAATGAAAAATCTGATCAGGATTGATACCACAGGGAAAGGGTCTAGAAAGTTTGGACTTGAAGCCATAGCAGGTGTTGGTGATAGATTTCACATTGCTGGTAAAGTTCAATTAATATTTCTTAAACTTGGAGAAAAATACAGTATTTTAAGTAAGTTAAAAAGGCATTGAAGTACAAGCTATCTGCTGTTCTATTAATTGTTGAAAATACAGTAACTTAAAATGTATAATTTATACCATGTATGATTTATAGGTACTGTAAACTTGAAGAATACTTTAAACATTACCACATGATCTTTAAATATTCTTACTGGCTAAAGTTTCTATGAAAAGTGTCTGAAATAAATAAATTTAATCGAGATCTTATAAAACACATTGCTATAAAATATATAGAGTTTATTTTATAAAAAGAAAACACATTGCTATAAAATATATAGAGTTTAGTTTGCATTTAAATAAATTCATTATATTCGCTCATTTAATAAGCACTCCATTGAGTGTTTTTCTTTTCTCTTGTTTTTGAGACATAGCCTTGCTCTTTGCACTGGGCCAGTGTGCAGTATGTTATAATAGCTCACAGCAACCTTGGGCTCAGGCAATCCTCCTGCCTCACCCTCCTGAGTAGCTGGGACATGCCACCACATCCTGCCAATTTTCTTTCTACAAGAGATGGAGTCTTGCTCTTGCTCAAGTTAGTCTCAACTCAAACTCTTGACCTCAAGCAATCCTCCTGCCCCAGCTTCCTGGAGTGCTGGGACTACAGGTGTGAGCCACCATGGTGGCCTCTATTGAGTGTTGACTATGTGCTAAGCAATGTCCAGAGTTACGGGGGCAGAGCAGTGACTGTGACAGAGTTCCTCATCTCACGGGTATTTCACTCCAGTGGATAAAGACATATACAAATAACTTAGCTCTAACAGTCAGCTTAAAATAAGTAAGCTGGTAGTAAAATGGAAGGTAGCTCTGTTGGGGTGGATTGTTGTAGAAGCCTCGTGGGTTACTGGATAACTGAAAGGAGGCAGCTGTTGGATGTTGAGAGGAAGGAGCATTATAAATACATAGAACAGAGAGTGCAAAGACTGTGGTGAGAATGAGCGTGGACTGTTCAGAGGACAGGAGGAGGCTGGTGTGTCCAGCTGGCGAAGAAGATTGGTGAAATGCGATGAAGCCATAGATGGTCAAGGGCTGATCGTCAGAAGCTTTTCTTCTAATTTGAGATTAATGTAAGGTACAAACCATTTGGTTGCAATGTTTGCATTTGTTGGGTGAAGTCCCTGTTGTAGTTGTGTCCCACTCCCAGGAGGTGTGTCAAATACAGTTACATTGTGCCCGTTAGGTGGGAGCACATTAATTCCCCTCCTTCTTCCCCATTCCCCCTTCCAGCTTGAATTCAATTGAGTTTATCTCTTATATGAGCATGTATTCGATTGTCTGCTGGCTTCATATTAGTATTGAGTGCATTGGATACTTGCTTTTCCATTCTCATGATCCTTTATTAAAGAGAAAGTTCTCTGATCTATCCAGGTTAATACAAAAGATGTAAAGTCTCCATATTTTATGGCTGAGTAGTATTCCATAGTATACATTTACCATAGTTGATTAATCCATTCTGGGTTGATTCCACATCTTGGTGATTATAAATAGAACTGTGATAAACAATCTATTGCACATGTCCTTAGTTTATCAGAAGCTCTGAAAGCTAGAATAAGTTGTTTGGTTTTTATTTTATACCAGTAAGAAGCTGTTTGATGTGGTGCAATATATGACTTGATTTTCAGTTTCAAAATTTTCATGTGGCTTTTTTTTATATCTTCTTTTTTTTTTTATTAAATCACAGCTGCGTACATTAGTGCAATCAAGGGGTACAATGTGCTGGTTTCATATTGATTTATCATTTTCAATGATTTTACTGCATGGAGAGGGGATTGGAGAAGCCAGGAGATAACAGGGACTCCAAAAGTAATGGTAGTAAAGGCAGCAGAAGTGAGTAGTTGGAATTAGTATTGTTGTCAGATTGTGTTTGAGAAGTAAAGGGAAGAGAGGAATCAAAGACTTTTGGATTTGAGTACATTATTGAGATGAGGATGGGGAAGGCATATGGGAAGGAAGACTTACTCATATTGCGTTCTGAATGTGTTTGGTTTGTGACATCCAAGTGAAGATTTCATCTAAGCAGCTTGAGGTTAGCGTGGAGGTCTAAGGAGAGGTCAGGCCTGGAGACAGAGGTATGTCACTGGGTGTTTATGGTATTTAAGACCATGGGTGAGAGTCATTTGGGGGATATGTGGTTGCAGAAGTTGGGGGGAATCAGGTCAAGCATCTCTACCATTTAGAGGCTGATCAGAGGAGAACAATCCAGCAAAGAAGATACTTTTTTTTTGTTGAGTCTTATAAAAATGTAAAAGTCTTTCTCGGAATCCTTATTGTCTAAATAAAGCTAAACAACGGGCTGTCCATTTAATAATGCACAGAGCTCTTGGGGACTAAAATGTAAATACTGTGTGCAGTTTAATTTAAAAATTTGTTGCAGTAACAGTTGAAACACACATGATGAACACACACACAAAAAATCACGCTTTAGGAAATGATTTAGCAGATGAATATATTTGGAAAAAACAGAAAATGCGAAGGGAACAAAACAGTTGTCAAAAACATAAAAGGTAAAAAGTACGTGTGTAATTATAGCTGCATTTCCTATGTGGGAGAAGAAGAAAAAGATAAAACTAATAGAAGACTCCGTTACAGAACTAGAAATACTTGAGAGGGAGAAGATTGATTTATAGAGAAAAGGAGGCGAAGAATAAAAGAAGACCAAGTCATGAAGCTAATCTATGAATTTAAATATTGAGAAGGAAAGGAAATCTCTGTGCTGTGCTCCAACAGTGAGAACAGACGAGGCGTGTACTGTCAACGTGCTTAACTCAGAGTGATGACTTCTCTAAAAGTGAAACTCACCATCTGCCATTTTTATAATACCCCAAAGGTAAAGGTGGCTGTTAGACTTAAAGACCTCAACGCACTTCTAAAATTCAGGAATAATGACTATTTCAAACCATTTAGAAACATTTTTAGTGATTTCACATCAATGGGAAGTATAATGTGATGGTCTGATTCAGAATAAGTTTGAAGCAATATAGCTGCCCTTAAATATGTCTCAATAGTAATCTAGACTTTGGCATTTCTTAGATTTTAAGAAAAAGTATTCTGGAAATCATATTGAGTTCTAATGTGAATATATTAGGTCCTGATTTTTTTTATATAGATATTACAGTGATCCTACAGATGAATTAGACTAATTTGGTTTTTTCAGGAGCAAGTTACACCAGTCTCTTAACCAACCAAATTATTCTTTATGACAGCCATTCATTCATCCCCAGACCTCAGGGATACGTTCTTGCTCATTGCCTCTCCTGTCACCTGGATGCAGGCATTGTGCCTGGTGCTGGCGCAGAAGGTGAAGAAGCAGCAGTTGCTGACCTCAGGAGGGCAGCGCCACCTGCATTGACTCCAAGGACAGCCCGCAAGGATGCACAGTCTTTTACAGTTATATCCAAGATTATATAAATGGTATATTCATTTGTAAAATTAGATTACCGATGAGGTATATGGCCAGGATTTTAAAAAACAGACAAAGAGTCTGGGTGTGGTGGCTCACATCTGTAATCCTAGCACTCTGGGAGACTGAAGCAGGTGGATTGCTTGAGCTTGGGAGTTCAAGACTAGCCTGAGCAAGAGCAAGACAAGTCTCTACTAAAAATAGAAAAACAAGCTCCATGCTGTGGTGGGTGCCTGTAGTCTCAGCTACTCAGGAGGATGAGGCAAGAGAATCACTCGAACCTAACACTTTGAGGTTGCTGTGAGCTATGATGCCACAGCACTATACTGAGGGCCACAGAGTGAAACTGTCTCAAAAAAAAAAAAAAAAAGAATCACTGGTGTAGACTTTACTGATATAATACGTGACCAGAAGACAGAACCTTGTTCTTGTTTACAGAGTCTCCTCAGGGGATCAGAATCCTCAACCTTGGCTTCATTAGCTTCATTCTGGTTTCCGTGGGCTTCCTTCCATCACCACCCGGAGACCAGCACCGCTGCAGCACTATAACAAAGAGTGAGGCTCATTTCTTCTATGTGAAAGGGAAAATATTCATTAAAGATTTATCATCTTGCTTTTGTATCGTGTGCCTCTGTTACGTGATTCAACACATATATAGATATGCTCAGTGGTATTTTTCTTGGTCAAAATTATAAATAGTACATTTTTTTTTCATTTCTTAAGTCTCCATATATGGTAAACTCAGAGTTAATCTTAGCTGAAATTCTTAAAATGCCATGGACTTTCTTTTTCCTCTTTTTTATTCTACTGGTAAAACTAAGAAATATCATTGACCAGCGTGTTTTTACCTTATGATGGGGGTAAACTTCCCCCCCACCAGATGGTGTCTTTTTGCTGCAGAGAAAGAGCTGGAGATGAAATTTACCCTATTTGAATACAGAAGAATGAAATTATAAGGTTGAGTCATTTAGTGGGTTAGTTATAAAGATAAGGAAAGATACAGAATAATATGATTAGGAGGGTCATTGAACATGAAAATGCTCTGAAAATTCTGCAATTCTCATAAGAGAATTCTTAATACCGTGATGAGATTTTTGGCATGCTGGACTTTGGGGTCTGAATAGATTTTCTGAAACATCCAAGGTGAGTTTTTCCACCTCCATTAGCTCAAACTTACAATATAAGAGGGGCTGGCTCTAAGCATGGTATCCCTGAGTGGTGAGTTACACTGCTGACTAACAAAAAGTTTTATACTTTGACATCTTCCGCTAAGTTTTCATTGTGGGTTGTGAATGTTTAATGTCCTCCTAGAGGCTTTTGGGAGAATGTGTTTTCACGGCACATGTGGTGAAAACAAGTGTTATATTCTGAACCAAACCAGTGGGCTTTAATTATGCTGAGGGCTGTGGATTCTGGGACTGCTGAAAAATTCATAATGTGTTTAAAATTGCTGGGATGGAAAGTTTAGATCAATTGTTTAGCCTGGACTAGTGTTTGGAAAATAATTTCCTTTGCTAAGATGCCACCTGTCATTTTAATTTCTCAAGTTGAAGAATGTGCTTGAGTCATACATGAGTCTGGTGTGACATTCCTGTCTGGACCATGGAGCAGACAAAATGCTGAACTTGACTCTGGGAAACCCACACTGGAGGTCAGGCTTTCCCTTACTTTCTGTTTGAATTTGCACAAGTTGCTTGATCTTAAACACTTCACTGGCCTGGAGCGTAAATAGCGGAGAGCTGTAACATGGGAAAGCTCACTTAGGATCGTTAAGAAAATACAGAGTGTCCCAAAGGTCACCCATAAAGTTGGCATACATAGGGAAGATGGGAAATGGTAGGTAAATGTACCTTTATTTACAAAATATTCATTATGAAATTTTACATTTATTTACAAAAATTCATTACAAAATTTTACAAAGAGGTGGCTGACCTGTCGAGAATAATTTGCAAAATTTTGTAATTTCGTAAAATACCTTGTAGCCAAAAAATAAATTAGCTAGGTGTGCCTGTAGTCCCAGCTCCTTGGAGGCTAAGGTGGGAGGAGCCCTGAGCCCAGGAGTTCAAGGTTGCAGTGAGCTGTGATTTCACCACTGCACTCCCGCCTGGGCGACAGAGCGAGACTCTACCTTCCCACCCCCAAAAAGACATATATGACTTTACACATATGCTGACTTTGCAGTGCCACAGTGAAGTGCTGTGTACTCTTTAAATACTGATAAATTGAATCTATTAATTAATTAATGGACTTTAAAAATCAATCTTTTTTTTTGCAGTTTTTGGCCGGGGCTGGGTTTGAACCCGCCACCTCTGGTATAGGGCCTGTGCCCTACTCCTTTGAGCCACAGGTGCTGCCCTAAAAATCATAATCTTATAATTAAAAAGCGATTGGAGACTGAAGAAACCCTTAGGCCAATCTCTATACTCACCTGAGATCTTCCATAATTGAACCCACATTTCTCAGATCTGTAAAGTTTAAGATTTCAACTATTTAGCCTTAGAATAAATAGTTTATTGTGTGTCCATGAGGGTTATAAATATCACTGGTATCATGGTAATATTTAAGGAAGTGAAGATAAAAAGGTTGTGATGAGCATATTTGGAACTCAGTGGAACGTGGGTGTTAGAAAGAGCATTATGATTCGCTGTAGGGCAGAATCTGTAATCTTTACAATCGCAGAGTTTTCCACGTACCATAGTTGATATGTGTTCAGACAGAAACTGAGCCTCCTGTTACATGTATAAATTTTCTTCTTTAGGACTTTTCTCCTGTTATTATATTGGGCAGAATGGATTTTTTAGCAATGAATTTGATCAAGCATCGGTTGGTCTGATGACAACTTTTGTTGTTTTCCTGATGGCCAAAGACAAAAGTGATCTAATCATTACTTTAGAAACATTGTATTTCTTTTTTTTTTTTCACTTTCTAAATTTTTTTATTCATTTTTTTTATTGAATCATAGCTGTGTACATTAGTTCAATCATGGAGTACAGTGTGTGGGCTTCATATACAATCTGAGATATTTTCATCCACCTGTTCGACATAAGATTCGTGAGATTTTCTCTTTACTGTGTGAAAACTTTTGTGTTCTGCATTTAGTAGTTTTCTCCTGACCCTTCAAAGATGCACCTCAAGTGTGATCTCACCCCACCCTCTCCCACCTCTTCCCTCCCTCTCCCCTTTCCCCGTCTTCTTGTGCAATAATTGGGTTGTAGCCTTCACGTGAAAGGTATAAATTTGCTTCATATTAGGGCTGTATACATTGGATACTTTTTCTTCCATTCTTGAGATACTTTGCTGAGGAGAATGTGCTCCAGCTCCATCCATGTAAATATGAAAGAAGAAAAGTCACCATCTTTCTTTAAGACTGTGTAATATTCCATGGTATACAAGTAACACAATTTATTGATCCATTCGTGGATCGATGGGCACTTGGGCTTCTTCCATGACTTAGCAATTATGGAAACTATTTGAATATTTGTTGTATATGGATTTTTATTCACTTTTCAGACATGCTATGAAAGAGCACCCCTCTACTGCTCAGCAAGCCTTTGTAGCTTGTACAGTGGCTGATGGGGGCCAATGGTTCGTG
>CAUYRH010071305.1:0-12947 GCA_963574655.1 Perodicticus potto | reverse complement strand
CTCCAATTCCAGGGCTCAAGCGAGTCTCTTGCCTCTGCCTCCCAAGTAGCTGGGACTACAGGCACCCGCCACAACGCCCGGCCATTTTTTTTTTTTTTTTTTTGGTTGCAGCCGTCATTGTTGTTTGGCGGGCCCGGGCTGGATTTGAACCCGCCAGCTCAGGTGTACGTGGCTGGCGCCTTAGCCCACTGAGCCACAGGTGCTGAGCCAACAGAAAATAATTTTAAGAAGATAGAAGAGCAAACCCTAAAACCCCACATATTAGTTATTGACTATCGTTCTGCTAAACAACTTTGATGTAGAAGAGGGTAAAACTTTCAAGTAAAATGAGATTTGTGGCACCCTCCCTGAACACAAATGCAGACACAAAAGTGACCCAACTGTTACTCTCCTACCAACTCTTACACTGTCAGAGCCACTACAATCATGAAATGAGCAACACGAAGTAAATGGGTTTTAGAGTCCAGTGGAAAGGAAAGGAGGCAGCTGTGAAAGCCAGGACAGCACAGGAGTGCTGAAACCACATATCACACAACCCCAGGTTTTAGAAATAATCAGCCACATGAAGGTAAAGAAAAAATCTTTCCTACTCTGCTTGACTTTTTTTTTTCCCCATTAGATTATGTTGCCTAAAATTTCCCTGTTTGTATTAATGAATCCTCTTTCAAAATTACAAGCATCCCTCGTAAGGAAGCTTAAGGGCTGTCAGTCATTCCTACCGGAATGAGTTCCTTCAGTTAGATGGCTTTGCTCCTGAGTTTAGATTTAAGGAGATAAAAAAAGAAAGTAGATAATTTTACAATTAGGGGCACTTTATGGTCGGGCAAAAGTACATTAACACCAGACTGCATTAGAGAGGAATGGATCCAGATAGCGCTGAGACAAAGGCAGGAGGTCAGGAAGAATGAATAGGTAAAGCATAAATTCATTGTTTTTCCACAAAGAATAGCCTGCACACATGAGAAGGAAAGGGTTCTTTCCCCTTTTTTGTCTTTTCTGAATTGTTCTTACCACACTATGAAATGAGGAAAAATCATGTCACGTGAGTGAGCTGGGAAATCTGGACATCATGTGTTCAAAACATTTGCTATAGAAAAATTAGTTCCAGGTTCCAAGGTCAATGTTTCATTGACCTTACTGTATGTGTAAAGTTGAGGACAGAACCTGAATTTTGCAACACCCTCTCTGATAGAGAAAAGAGAGCGTGTAACGCAACTCAACCAGAATCAATACATCCAAACAGGAGCGATCATCTCCAAGGAACTCCCATGGAAGAATAAAGCTGCTGTCCTTCCAAGCATTTCTGGAACTCTACATTTGTTGTTTGTTTCAAAATATAGCAGATCTTTGGCTAAAATGAAAGCTTATCTACATTTTTAAAATAGGAATTTATACCATATACCAATAAAAGTTATTGAGTTCTAAATGCGATGAAACGCTTTATCAAACATTGTAAAACAGGTTTGGTTTCCATTTGTTATTCTGAAGCAAATTTGATTATAGTGTGGCAAGGCAAATCCTATTAAATTCTATAAATGGGATATGTAGTAGTATAAACTCATAAACTGGCTTTAAATACTTTCATTGTTGCATTTTGTTCATAGCACACACAAATATTTTCTAGTTTCACAAATTATGTAGGTGTTCAGTTTTACAAGATACACTATAGCATGCATGTGAAAATGCTTTAAATCCCTTTTTTGTAAAGCACTCTATGGGAGCATTAATTTTTAGTAAGTATCAATTTGTTTTTCTCCTACATTATCTTTTACTTCTTATCTAGATTGTTCTTTTTCTCACAAGTATTTCTTCTTTTTGTCAGGAAACAATTTATTTTCTTCTTAGACTTTTATGTTTAAATCCAGTTGTTTGGTCAGTTCTTATGAATTAGCATTAACATATACAGTTATTTTTAGCTTAATTATTACAACTATGCACGTACCTAATCACTGAATTAGTCATAATTTTTCATTTTAAAATAACTGCTGTTATTTTTTTTTAAATTACCTTACACGGATAGGAGTGCTACAGTAAAGTAACAAGGAAAAAGTCTAAACAACAGAGCATTTTTCCTTTAGTACTTTTTAATCAGTCAGAAGTGCTCAATACTGTACTTTATCACAAAAATAACCTGAATAGGAAGCAATTTGAGGTGCCTGTCACCACTATGAAAATCTCAAAAGATTTCTACTGGATCCCTATTTATTTTTCATTATTCATACTCAACTATGAGTAATTAAAGCAAAACCTCCAGACTCATCTCAAAAGAAAAAAGCAGAATTAGTTTATGACCTTGAAAAATAACCCTGACTTATACTTACTTATTATTCATGAACACAAACCACCTTTAAAACCAAGTCACACCATTTGACACTTTGACCAGCTACAGAATTGGATTTTACAAGTAAATGATAAGTCATGTGCAAAAGTCTCATGTTCACTCAAGCAGTACGTGGGGTAACACTAGTTTTAATAATCCTGTGATCATTATTTTGGTTTTAATTGCCTTCCATAAGGGGGAGCTAATCATTATACGTTTCTTAATGCTGCCGTAGTCAGTCATCCATGAAGAACACTTAGTAAGACATTAATATCTCAAAAATACAATTTTATTTACAATGCCTCCAAGCCATAAATGTGTAGTTCCTTTTTTAAATTATTTTAATTATTCTTTTTTAAACTCAATAACACAAAGCAGGGTTGATTTAAAGAATTTAAACCATCTTTGACTTTGATCTACTGACTGTTCAAGAAAGAAATGCCTGACTGCCCAAATAAATTTCTAAATAAACTGAAGAAAGCAACAGGTAGACTTAATGGACAAAGTATCACCCCTGTAACAAACCACATGGCAAATAAGATGGCTTTGTCTTCTTTTGAATATCTAGCCAAAAATGCTTAAACTTTGTTTGACTGGCATGTTCAAAATACGTTCTCAGTAAGTATTCTGAATTTGACTGCACCATAGACTCAGGTGTAAATATGTAAAGAATTTACAAAAATGTAACACTCACACATTACAAGTGGTCAAATTTTTATTTTCTTCCTCTTTCTTCTTTGCACCCAGTTGATTTCAGGGGGATGCAAGGAAGTGAAAGACTAGAACAGTGGTGAAAAGCTGAGTAACTCCTTGTTGTAAGATTAAGAAAGCTTGAAATAGCATGAATAACTTACACATAATCAAATTAGAAGCCCTGCAGAAAAATACTTAATAGGCCAAATGACATTAAATGACATTGTGATGGATTAGTTTAGCCTTCAGTTAAACTAATCTAGACAGGAAGTAGAATATCCATGAGACTACTTAGTTGCATTAGAAAATGGTGGGGAAAAAATGAAAACATTGAGTTGTAATGGTACAGCAAGCTTTGCAGAAAATCAAATGAATGGAATGCAAAAGCAGCTATGGGAAGAAATAATTTCTAATAGTAATTTCCCCTTGTATGGTCTAAATAAAATTTATTACCATATTATTACAATTAAGCTTATTTTTCTCACATATAAGTAGAGACAAATCATTAAAGTGTATAGTTGCAACCGTCAGCTAATATAATGATTTATTTCATGTGTTAACATACTTAATGTGACTATATATACTCATTGTAATTGCAAATTAAAATCCCTGAAAAGAAAAAATAGGAATTCATATAGCAGTGATTTTATAATACTACCTTTTCTTCTTCTTTTCTTTCCTCTTCAGCTTCTCTAAATCTTTCTTTGCTAAATCTATAATTTCGATGGTTTCTTTGTCTGAGGATAGTATAGTAGGAGAGAAAGTTGACGATCCACCGAAATATGGTGATCTCGCTGTGGCTCTTGTCAAGTTTTTCCGAAGGTTCTCATTCACTGCTTCACTTTCTAATAACTTTGCCCTAGCAAATAAAAATATATTTAAATAGGGAGCATTTTTTATTGTGGTTAAAAAATACAGAAGATAAAATTGATCACCCTATCATTTCTAGGGGTGCTATTTTGCAGCTCTAAGCAAATCTATACTGTTGTACAACTCCTCACCACCATCCCTCTCTCAAATTTTTAAACTAACATGAACTCACCCTTAACCCCTTTTTACCTCAGTCACGGGTAACTACCCTTCTACTTTGTATCTTTATGAATTTGACTGCTCTACAAAGATATCAGGAACATTTTAAATGTGTTGTTTTATGTCCAAAAAAGTTTTTGAAATACATTTCAATATTACTATATGTTTTTTTCAAGTAAATGTGTCCACAAACATTAATGTTTAGAACATTTTTAAATTCCCTGATTGTATAATTATAAATTTGAAATCACACTCTTAATGCTCAAAAGAATTCTGTATTTTCAGTCCGACTCCTTGAATTCTGGCCAGTGGGCACTATTCTCCTGGCTTTGTAAAGCCATTATTTAAAATTAAAATATACAAGCATGCTTTGTAAAGCCATTATTTAAAATTAAAATATACAAGCATGCTTCCCTTAGTTTCAGCTACTCATTCATCACACAATAATAGCATTTTCAAAACTGTCCAAGGAATAGTTAGTCAAATTTGCCCCAAACTGGTTGACAGACTTCTGGCTCCTGAGTATGGCGTGGGAAAAGACACTATCTCCAAGGAAACCTGAGTGTGATAATTGAAAACATTCTTTTGTTTGTTCAAACAGTCCTAATAATGACAGAATAATGCACATACTGATAGTAATATGTGAAAACACAAAATGATGAAGTCCTAAAAGAGCCTAGACTCTAGAGACTAAAAGGGTTTCTGAGAGCTCTTTACGGTCAATCTCTTTACTTCTACTTGATTTAAGTCATCGAGAATACAATTATCTATTTCAGTGCAATTATCCAACCTGTGTCAAGGTTAATTTGGCATAACAGTGGCTGAGACAGAATACCAAGGAGAAAATACTACTTATCTCTTCATCTGTATGGTAAAGGATATTTGCCATATGTTCAAATATTTTGAGAAAAAAAAAAGATAATTATTTGCAACCACTCAGCTCTAGAGGACATAGTCAGCTATGCGGTTTTCTCATTGTCTACCACTATTATACGTGATAATCTCGAAACCAGCTATAGACAGAGTATACATAAATCAGTGAATATATGTTTTCAGGTCAATGTCCCACATATTCTTTGATAAAATTGCTTTTTTCCTTATCTGATGTTACATGTGAACAGACCAACAATTACAGTCCTTAAAATGACTACATAGTTGTGTACAAATTTCTAGATTAATTAAACTACTTGAAATTTTTTTTAAGAAAAATTCTGAGTATAATGCTGACACTTTTATTAAGTTGAGAAAGCAGACTAAGTATAAAAACTCAGCTTAACTATAAAAATTTGAAATCAAAGTTCATGATTATAAAATAATAGAAAAATACAAACAAATATTTTACACTTTTCTACATTTTCAATTTCTAGTACAAAACCTGAGTCCATAATAATGAACGCCAAGAATCAATGAAAAGATAATAAATCAGTTAACAATAATAACCTATATGCTAAGTGGCTCCCTTGTTATTATATGGTAAGTGATATTAGAAGTTTGCATTTCACAGGAATATATCCAATGCTTCTTCAATCCTGGTGTTTACAAAGGCTGAAATCTTTAGGAATCACCTCCATGAACTCCAGGCTACATTAGCAGAACCTGATTTTTAGAGGGGCCTTAGGGAGAACATCTATCTCCTTTCAGTCTCTCTCTCTTTTTCTTCCAACTCACTCAACCACTTGCTGCATTTCATTTAATAGAACATTAAGCAGTGAGATACGAGGGGGAATGTACAGACTTCCTCAGGAAGGAGCAGACTGAGGGCTTGTATTTTAGCTGTTTCTCATCTTGGACTATTAGTCTCTAATAGTCCCTCTTTTCCCTCTATTGGAGCTGAAATATATATTTCCTTAGATTGTCATGAGAATCAATGTATTGACTGATTTGTATCAGCTTGTATTTTAGCTGTCTCTCACTGGATCTTGGACTATTAGTCTCTAAAAGTCCCCCTTTTCCCTCTTGGAGCCAAAATATATATTTCCTTAGATTGTCATGAGAATCAATGACATAATAAATTTAAAACTCACCTGACTGATATAATATTTAACAAATAATTACTATTCTTATCAAAAACTTGGAAATAGTGTAATTGCCTCACAGAGGATTAAATAAATCAATTACAATCATAAGATAGTGCTATATGGTGCCATGTAAAAATCATTTCACAAAATATTCAACATTGAAAAATGCTTATGTTACCGCATTTCCAAGAAGAAAAAAAGCAAAGCAACATACATACTTTGATGTTGATTGTGTTAAATTATGCATTGAAAAAATACTGAAGAGCTAGACCAAATGTTAACCTCAGTTCTTGGAATAGTGGGAATATAGATGATTTTAATTTTCTCATGTTATATTTTCCTATATTTTCAAAAGTTTCTATAAAAATTTGAATGCCCAAAAATAAGGATTAATGAAATAATGACAATTATTATTTCACAGATAATTTGACATGTAAATTTATTAAAAGGTAACTAGTATTATTTTAAAATTAAAATAATAAGACTTAGAAATATTCCCAAGTAGAAATACGTCAACATAAATTTGCATTAAGTTTAAACAGTGGCAACTAAATATCTTCCTAAAATCAATTTTTGATAGAAATATAGAGTGTAATAGGATTTAACAGATAGAACATGTGAACTTGGACGTAAATAATAAGAGAGATAATAATAATATGAGAATTTTAGACCTTTACAATATCTTTTGATTTAACTTTTCTATTCTTTTTTAAATTTGAGTCCCATAATAACTCTGTGAGATTATCAGGTATTATCTCATTCTTACAGATGAACAAAAAGAAAAACTAAAGCTCAGAATGTTAGGTAACTTGCCCAAGGTCACATACCTTATTAATAAATAGAAGCTTAAATTTCAATCCAGGTAATCCAATTTGAATTCAAGGTTCATTTATGCTTATCCCATATTTAAATTGTAATCCTGAAATTCTACAAGACTAGAAGACTACTCAGATGTGAGACATGCCTAATTAAAGAGCCATCAAAGAAAAGGTGGGAATCTGGAACAAGGTATTAACCTACATCAGGAAAGATGTGATTAATCATTGAACTCTGGGCACATGAGTCATCTCTGTTCTCTAAATGGCTTAAGGAATGGTCTTAACTCAAGACCTTGAAGAAGGATGATATTAGATGCTGCTTTTAGCCACTAGACAGTGTGGAAATGATTCAGGCAGTGTCCTAGGAAATAGTAACACTCGTCGAGCCATCTGTACATCAGTGAGAACAGTGTTAGGGTAACAGAGTAGAGGAAAGGAGACAGAACCCATGAACCAGAACAGGCAGTTTACCATCACAACTGGCAAGTGCCCAGGAAATAAAAGAGAAAAAGAGAAGCAGCCCAGGAGCAGGAAGAGCATCTTCAGGAATTAAAAAGCAGAGATATCAATTGTGTCTCAAGGAAGGGTAAAGACGGGGTTAACAAAATGAGAAATGACTAGCTAGAGAATAAATTTTGGGCAGTAGATGGGGAAGAGTAGAAATTTCAAGTCCAAGTTGCCTGCTGAGTAGCTCCAGGATGGAATACCCCAAAGGTCTCTGTTGAAAAGGTGATGCATAAAAAAAGTTTATATGTGTGTGTGTGTACACATCTATATACATATGTATATATGTGTAATATATACACACAAAGAATAAAAGTGTGAATAACTTTATTGCCACATCAAGATGTCTTCTCATTTGTTTTCACTTTTTGAAACATTTAAGGGATGCAGTGTGCCTCATAGAGCCAGGAACAATGGACAATATACTTGCAACAGTCTGAGAATCTCTACAAGAGTCAGAAGAGAGGGAAAAACAACACAGAAACAAGATGGGGAAATATTAGGGTTACTGTGAAAGATGATCTTATCACTTGGTTATTTTCTGCTATTGGGCAGCAAAAGTGAGATGTAAATTACTTAGATGCTCCCCCATCAGAGAACACGATAGAACGTGAAAATATTACTGATCTGACTTTCTTTCTCATTCCTAATGGGCATTTCTTGTGTGGGGTTGTAGGGTCAGTGGTCTCCTCCACATTCCCCACACAAGGAATGGGCATTTCTTTAAATTCTGTCGTTCCATTTACTACACATGACTATTCTCATGTTGTTCCTCCTAGACTGTAAACTCGTTGTTTATCTCAGGCTCACCCCTGAGCCTATGCCATGTTGCTGACGCATAGTGACCACATCTGGTATGTTGCAAGAGGTATGAATGGATGTACCAGAGAAAGGCAGACAAACTTTTAGGGACACAATGATTTGTGCATAAGAAAAGCTGAAGAGGCCCAGTCTCACAGTGGCTCAAGGCTATAATCCCAGCACTTCAGGAGACTGAGACAGGTGGATTGTTTGAGCTTCAGTGTTCGAGACCAACCTAAGCAAGAACAAGACCCTGTCTCTACTAAAAATAGAAAAATGAACTGGGCAAAGTGGCACATGCCTATAGTCCCAGCTACTTGAGAGGATGAGGAAAGAGGATGACTCAAGCCCAAGAGTTTGAGGTTTCTGTGAGCTATGACACCAGGGCAGTCTACCTGGGGTGACTAAAGTAAGACTCCATTAAAAAAAAAAAAAAAGATGCATTAGAAGACCAAGGGAGATTCAAAGATTCAGAAATGACTTACAGATACCGATCTATTTCCAATTAGTAGGAGAAGAGGCACAGGGAGAAAAGGCACCAGACATAACTTCACCAACATCAATTCTGCCTGTTCTATGTCAGGTGAGATCAGCACCCAGTGAAGAGTATAATGAAAATAGAAGGATAATGAGAAGATAATACAAGAAGAAAAGTAGCTTGGAATATGACATTACGGGAGGGGCAAGTACCTAGACCCCTAAAGTAAACCTCACCAAAATGCTAAATTATCACCATGAATAGCTGCTGAACAACAAGCCCAAAGTATAGAAATTCTGTAACACTTCAAAACCAAAACAAACATGTGTGTTATACATTAGAGATCATGAACTATACCTGAGATCTTCGATTTCTTTGATGTAACTGTGAATCATATTACTAATCTCCTCATTTCCTTCACCTGCAAGAAAAAATAAGAAATAAAAAAATTTCCTTTATGACTTCAACAAAACAGGAGAAAAAATGAACTTTGAAGATGAAAAAATAATACTTCAAAACACAATTCTTAACAGAAAATTTTCTACCCTTACTTACATAAGCAGATCATAACAGGAAACAAAGGGCACATTTTATTTATGTAAGAATTTATTATTGTTTTAAATTAGATATTTAACTTAAAACCACAGATTGAATACACAGATTGACATTTCTACTTCAACTATTCTAGGTAATTAGTGAACACAAAGAACGTTCCCTGCCGTCCAGAAATTAATCCCTCACTTATCCCACCCTCACACATACCTGCTCTGGCAAGAACTTGGTTGGCCTGATCACTAACAAGTTGTGTGATTCTGGTCCTCAACACATCAACAGTCTCTTGCATGGCTTTAATTCTGACACGCAAGTTATTATTTTCTGTCTGTAGCATAGCATTCTCATGAAACATGTCATTGATGCTTTCCACACCCTCCTCGTCAATTATTCTTTTACCCTAAGAAAGGAAAATATTTCCTTGTTGGCTGAGGAATCTTAAATACACAAGTATTGTTTAAAGATACTCTAGGACTATACAATCCCACAACCAAAGAGCCTTTTTTCTATCTTACCAATCCTAAGGCAAAAGAGATCCTTTCTCCTCTACTACAACCCTCCTTAGTGCATTTATTAGTAATATTGAGTTGGAAGTGGAAATCTTTTGAACAAGCAATTGGTTAGGTTAGACTGAACATCATTAAAGACTACCCACAAAGAAGACCACAGTATCCTACCTCCAAAATGAGAGAGACCCCAAAAGACTCCATAGACACGTATGTCCAAGCCATCACAAATAGGCAACACTGTGTTCACAACACACTAGATTTAGGTATCACAAAATGCAAAGTCAAACCTACTAGCTTACCGTTTTATATTCCATGAGCTCCATCTGAAGGCGTGTGATCTCACTACGGAGTGCATTGATTTGCTGGCTGGCTCTGTCCTGATTGACCATCACCTTGTTCTTGATATTTCTAGCTCGGTTAGCATATTTCAAGGTGTTTAATGTTTCCATAAAATCTCTATCTGAAGGGCTGACACATGCTATCATGATTGTTTGGCTGAAAGTTACAAACAATATATTAGGCTATAGTTAAAAGCAAATAAAACACTTAAGTCATCATTTTTAAATTCTTGCTACTTGAATAATATCTCCTCTTCAAGATACCAAAAGATGCTATGAACTTAAAATAAAGCAAATTTAAAAGCCCCTGTACTGTAAGATTATCTTATAGAAAAAAAATTGTGTTTACTTAGGTAAAATTAGGAAAAATGAATTTATATTATCATTCTATTATCCACAATACCTTAGAAAGACAAGCATATACATTTATTTCTCACCAAGTTTTTGAATCAGCATACTTAGGAATTCTAAAATTAACTGTAATAAGATAAATTAAAAATCAAAAACCATTTCTTTCATTATTTCTTATTATTTAAGTGTTCTAAAATTTTTTCTTTTAATCACTTGACTTTTGACATCAGATAATTTTACATACATCTAATCACATCAAAACAAGAATATTTAATGTATCTTCATGTTTCACAATGTGAAATAATTCACATTCATCATTTGTGATTAAATGATCAGAGCTACAGTTTCTGGCCAGATTATACGGAAAAATTGGAAAACATCACTTCAGAAACATTACTTTATAGTCATGAAAAATTGCTTTAGCATTGAAGAATAGGACAGTGAAATGCTTGGTATGCTCTAGCCAGAATATCTGTCAATGGAGGAGACATGGAAATTCTAATAGGCGTTTACATACTACCTAAAAACAGCACAGGAACTGCAATTCAGGGGCTAATTTACCTACCCTGGGAGAAAACCAATCCCTATACTATTCCCAATCATAGGCCCTAAATAGGCTCCTGTTTCCACTCTTATCTTCCCATAAAACTCTAACAACTGCACTCATAGCAATCCTTTTTAAAGGGATCCTATTCCACATCTTCTTTCCTTTATCAACTCTTGCTCATTCTTACTTACCTTTATTCTTACTATTATTACAGATTCAAATAAGGTATCACTTAGTCCAAGAATCAATGTCAGTTTGGCTGTACTCTTCCTACGTCTTCACATCCTTTTCATATCTCTTTTGTAGTCACTGTGTTGTTGTTATTATTATTATTATATTAAAATGTTATCTACACTAACTCTCAGACTCTAAAATTCTAGATAGCAGGGATTATCAAGTTTTATTCATCAGTGTAAAAGCTAAACATATTAACACAGTCTTTGGACCATATTAGATATTAATAATTGTTATATTATGTCCTGTGTATGTAATACTTACTAGGATCAGAAAGTTTGTTAATTCATGCCTCTCTAGTTCTCTCTTTTGATGAGGAAGATAAGGAGAGGCTTATGGATGCCAATTAGAAAACAGGCCATCTCAAAGCATCACCTTCAGTAAGAGGCCAGCATGCCTTATTATTTACTACACAGGTAAAATAGGAGAAATTTATATTATCCTTCTTTGACCCATAATACTCAGAGAAAGTAGAAGCACACATACTCATTTCTCACCTCTTTACAAAAAATTTTTGAAGCAGTGCAGAAATTGAGAGTGAGGACCTTAGAAACTTTTGCAACAATTTGAATGTCCTGTAATCAATGAACTCATGGGCTATAGTACATGGACCAGTTCAAGGGTTTTCAGACTCAAGGTAGTGAGTCACTAATGGGGCAAGCTGAGTACAGTCGTGCCCAATATCCAACACAAACTGGAAAGAGAGGCGAGAACTCGCCCTTCACAAATATTTTGAGAAGCAGTGGGATCAAGGGCTTAAGAAGTATGATGAAAGTCAGGAATGAGAGGAGCTGGCTGAGATCAACTGAGTAGGGGAAAAGGTCACATACTAATTGAATTCCAAAGACACAAATTTCATGAATGACTCTATTTTTCAAAAGCTCAAAGAAAACATTAAAGTTTAAAAAGGTCACATAAAAACTGCAATTCTGTTTCAAAGGAAATTATGTGATTTAAATATATTATTATGTTATATATTATATATCTTAAAAATTAAATTACATTAATACTATACATCTGGAAAAAAAATCACCATGTTAACAGTACTAAGTATTTCTAGGTAATAGAAACATAACTGATTTTTTATTCATGCTTTATAGTCTTATATTTTCCATAATTTTTGCTATGAACCCAGTACAGTGTTTTATTCAACATTATAAATGTATAAAAGCCAACTTGATTTAAAAAAAAAAGATACTGAATTATGCATACAAGTATATGAAGTTTATTTTCAAAAATATCTTTGATCTAATTTCTTTTAAGTTTCATTTGTATAAAGTTAAAAAAAAATGAAGATAGTTTGTACTCCAAGGCTTACACCAAGCATAATGCTTTGCAATCATAAAAGTTTATGCAGGAATTGAGGTATACTAAAAATGGAATTGGAAGGGGTCATGTCCTCTGACAGGTTACCACCCATTAAGGAAATAGGTGAGGAACATCTGAGTGTATTTAGCCACAGCCTATCTAAAACACAATAGGAATTCAAGACCCATAGGGAAAATATCTACTGTTTATAGGGCAAGGAAACTTTGAAACATATTGAAGTATTCAAAAGCACTTAAACTTCTTCTTTTTTTTTTTTTTGGTGAATTCTTTTTATTATTTTTTTTATAATAATTTTATTAAATCATAATTGTGTACATTGGTGCAATCATAGGGCAGAATTTGCTTCATATACAATCAGAAACATTTTGATCGTACTGTGAGAGATAGCCTTCATGGCATTTTCTTAATCACTATATAAAGACATTG
>CAUYRH010071301.1:0-12899 GCA_963574655.1 Perodicticus potto | reverse complement strand
TTAAAAAAAAAAAAAAAAGACTTGGGGCGGCGCCTGTAACTCATCGAGTAGGGCACTGGCCCCATATACCAAAGGTGGCGGGTTCAAACTCAGCCTTGGCCGAACTGCAAAAACATAAAACTAGCCAGGCATTGTGGCAGGCGCCTGCAGTCCCAGCTACTCGGGAGGCTGAGGCAAGAGAATCGCCTAAACCCAGGAGTTGGAGGTTGCTGTGAGCTGTGTGATGCCACGGCACTCTACCGAGGGCGATAAAGTGAGATTCTATCTCTACAAAAAAAAAAAAAAAAAAGACACGATGCCTATAGCGCAGCAGCTAGGGCAACAGTCACATAGGCCGGAGCTGACGGATTCAAACCCAGCCCAGGCCTGCCAAACAATGACAAAGACAATCAAAAAATAGCTGGGCGCCTGTAGTCCCAGCTGCTTGGGAGGCTGAGGCAAGAGAATCATGTAAGCCCAAGAGTTGGAGGTTGCTCTGTGAGCTGTGATGCCATAGCACTCTACCGAGGGCGACATAGTGAGACTCTGTCTCAAAAAAAAAAAAAATTGAATGCAGAACTCAAGTTAGACTTCCTTGAGAATTTTAAGCAGTTTTGAATAAAATAAAGCATGGAACTGACAGAGGACTGGAAGCAGAAGAGTGCTGAAGCTGGGTATGAGGACAAGCTGGCTACCTCAGCTAGAAAAGAGACAGTGGCAGAAGTGACTCGGACAAGGGAATGACTGGCAAGCTGCCCAAGGGAGCATGTGAAAGAAATGAGATCTGCTACAACAAGCTCCCACAGACAACTGGGTTTCTAAGCAAGGTACTAACAAAAACTCAGAACAGAGTAGACCGTGGAGATAATTAGCCCCTCATTTTATAAATGGGGAGAACTAGGCCCAGTAGCATCTAGAGACTTGCCTGAGGTCTCACAGTGAGTGGAACAGCTGGGATTAGGGCCAAATCCAAATCAAACTCATTACTGAAGAGAATCTGACATTTATGTGAGGAATTCGAGGGGGAAGGGGGAATTGGGGAGAAGGCCTGGGATGTAAAATAGTCTAGTCATTCAGGTTTGTCCTGATTAGGACTTGGAATAAGATCATGCTGGAAGAGGGCCATGACAGGTGACAGCCAAGGAAACAGGTACAGATGATCTCAAACATTTAGAAAGGAAAAACCCAAATTGAGACTGAGAATAGTTTAGAAATATGAGCACCCACCATCAAAGAATGTCATCTTCTCACCAGCATTTACCTTTCTGGATAATCAATCCACTTAGAGACAAGCCAATAGTTTCCATTCAAGATCTGACCTTTACCTTGGCTTTTCCCAGGTTCATTTTCAGTACCCAGAAAGCCAAGAAGGACTCCTTGGAAATTCCAACACTTGTGACCCTGCTAATTTGGAGTAGCTTGGACTCCCTTCTCATGATAGAATAACAGGAGAGAAAACAAGGAGACAAGCTGGCTATGCAGTATTTAGTAGAATGATTTATTGTCAAAAATTATGTTCATATTTAAGCAAGAAATATGTAACAATTTAAATTTGACAATACACACAGAAACCAAACTCCAGAGAAGTTTTAACCATGTAATTTAAAAAGCTAAATGGTAGAATAACTGTACTTAATGGTCCTCAGAAGAGGATGGCCTTGTACAAAGGGTATACACCGGGTTAAAGATAAAATGAAAAACAATACCCCAGCATGAGGCAAACCACCACTTTCCTATTTTCACTGAGAAATCTTTAACTTTGCATATGGAACCTAACTACTCAAAGTATAGTTTAGTGATGTTAGCATCTCCTGCAAATTAGAAATGCATACACTCAGGCTCCACCCTAGACCTACAGAATCAGTTTTTTTGTTTGTTTGTTTGTTTTTTTTGCAGTTTTTGGCCGGGGCTGGGTTTGAACCCACCACCTCCGGCATATGGGGCCGGCGCCCTACTCACGAAGCCACAGGCCCCACCCCAGAATCAGCATTTTAACAAGACCCCCAGGTGATTTGTATGCAGATTCAAGTACTGGTATAGAAGTACTGGTACAGAATATTCTAAGAGTGCACTATACAGCAGTACACTTATCAAACAGCCAAATAAAGAGACAATGTACCTGTTCGCTTTTGGTATACCATGTTTTATTAGGTACTGCTCAGAGAGACCTCCAAGTTTTTTATAAATTCGGTACTTACTAATGACCACATGATCTAAATGTGAGATCTATTTCACTTCCTGAAATAACATAATTAGTTCTAAGGCTTTCATGCACATGAAACGTAAGACAGCTTAGTTGTTCTGAAAAATACAATAAAGATAAATTTTATTCAAGTTCCGACACAACGTTCAGAGCACACTTCTCCATAAGACTCATTAACTTCTAGGAGTTACCATCAAACCTCCCTCCCCAGCATCTCTTAAGAAGCAGGTGCTAAACATCCATCCAGTTTCTAGATGATCAGTGGAAGAACTTGGTCCTGAAAATGCCCTGTCTTACTGGTGTACCCTCTCAGACGCAAACTCCCTCCCACTAAGGCCTCATGCAGCTGCACACTCAAGTACTTCCCCAAAAGGAGAAAGGTCAAAAGTATCATTATCCCCTAAACACTGGAGATTCCAACTGTGGAGAAATTAATCTGGTTAGGGGTTTGGATGAGAAGCCCTGAATAAAATCTAGAAAGACAGAAGGAAACACAAACGAAGAAACCCACTAAGATTCTTAGGAGACAAGACATCTCAGATACCAATTTGTAAATTTTATAGTAATGTTGGGGGCCAAGTTCAGCAAATGTGAAAGAGAATGATCAGGAGAGAAAAATACCCATTCCCTCACCTAGACCCTAGGGAGAAGAACAAAAAGAGTGCCCAAGGGATTCCTCCAAATGACCTCTTTTCTTGATAAAAGGTAGTAAGAAAGCCAATGCAGGGAAGAAGCTTAAGGGTTAGAAGCAGTGCTAGGAAAATCTCTTTGAGGATTTTTTCCAGGGAGATAAAGCAAAGGAGAAAACAGTATCCACCTAAACAGAATCTTATAGCAAGCAAACCACCAGAAGGATTAAGAATCCTATGATTAAACAAAGAAATACAGGGAGATTCCTTTCTACTCTGAATCCAGCGCTAAGGGCCTGGCAGTCCTAGACTTGAGGCCACCTCCAGCACAAAAGGAAGAGGAGGAAATCCCTATAGCCACTCAATAAGCAGAACTCTGTCCAAAAAGGAGTCAGAAACCAGAAAAAATGCTTAGGGATAGAGCAAGCCAAGACAGAAGAGTTCCTGTTTGCAGAAAGATAAAAGATAAAGTCGACTTAAGAAAAACAATGTGCAAGTACCCTTTAGGAGACAGTGCCTCCCTAAGGGGGAGGGGAATTCCGGAGGTATGACTATAGGAAATGTGCTCAGAAAAAAGGTCACAGAAGTAGAAAGTGCTGTGCTGAACAAAGATATGTACTCATCAAAAGAAGGAAGAGGAAATGGGTACACTGACAGACTGGGAGAGCACCTAAAGGGGAATGTGATTCCAAAGCCAGGAGGGAAACTGAGGAATAAAAACGTCTTGGATGACAGAAAAGCTAAAAAGGGTAAAAAGGCAAGCTGAAAAGCCACACACCTCAAGGCAGGAGGATTCCTTGAACTTAGGAGTTTAAGACCAGCCTAAGGGGCAGTGCCTGTGGCTCAGTGAGTAGGGCGCCGCCCCATATACCGAAGGAGGCGGGTTCAAACCCGGCCTCGGCCAAACTGCAAAACAGAAAAATAGCCGGGTGTTGTGGTGGGTGCCTGTAGTCCCAGCTACTCGGGAGGCTGAGGCAAAAGAATCGCCTAAGCCCAGGAGTTGGAGGTTGCTGTGAGCTGTGTGATGCCATGGCACTCTACTGAGGGCAATAAAGTGAGACTCGGTCTCTACAAAAAAAAAAAAGACCAGCCTAAGGCTGTATGTGATGGCTCACAATCCTAATGCCAGCTGTCTGGGAGGCTCAGGAGTTGGAGACCAGCCTGAGCAAGAGTGAGACCCCATCTCTGCTAAAAATAGAATAATCAGCTGGGTATTATGGCAGGTGCCTGTAGTCTCAACTACTGGGGAAGCTGAGACAGGAAGGCTGCTTGAACCCAAAGAGTTTGAGGTTGCTGTGCGGTAGAGTGATGCCATGGCAGTACAGCCTAGGCAAAGAGTGAGACGAAAAACGTGTGTCCTCCCGATTTTTTTTTTTTTTTTGGGCCAGGGCTGGGTTTGAACTCGCCACCTCCAGCATATAGGGATATGGCCCTACTCCTTTTGAGCCACAGGCACCGCCCATGTCCTCCCGATTTAAAAGGCACCTGGAAGGTGGCTGCACTCTCTAGAGTTGTGTAACTAAAAGAGGTACATTTCAGGATCAACACCCATCGCCCAGTGGTTAGGGGGCAGGCCACATATACTAAGGTTGGTGGGCTCGAACCGGCCTGGGCCTGCTAAACAACCATAAAAACAACAAAACAGCCAGGTGTCGCCTGCCTCGGGCATTTGTAGTCCTAGCTACTCGGGAGGCTGAGGCAAGGAATCGCTTAAGCTCAAGAGTTTAAAGTTGCTGTTAGCTGTGACGCTACAGCACTCAAGAGCAACATAGTGAGACACTGTCTCAAAAAAAAAAAAGTGCATTTAATACATTTTGGGGGGACAGAAAAGACATACACTCAAATGTGAAAATAAGTCTCCTACAGTAAATAAGTAGTTTGATGTGGGGAACTCATGAAAAGAGTGCAACCCCGGCGAATTCCCTAATTTGTGAAACTGGAAATACGTGCTAACTTCAGGATTTTCGGTGCACAGTAAGATCTGAAGGGCTGAAGAAAAGAAGTAGCTCCTGAATTTAAGAAATTCTGGAAGGCATCTTGTCATATTTGAGGCCTGGAAAAGGGGAGTCGTGAGGATTTAAGAAAGTACCCCAAAACTATGATTAATGGACTCCAAGTTCGAGCGGCCCATTAAAAGGGTAAATCCCGAATTGGAAAGGAAATGTGTATTTACAGTCGAGGTTTGAAAAAGCAAGTGTGCTCCCAGTTTGGAGGGGGCTGGGGAAGAGGGGTATGCCCTTACTATGAAAGGGGGTTTATAAATAGTTTAAATATCCCAGGGCTGGAATACAGAAATGGGGTGTGCCGCCTAGATTTTCAAAACTATAGAGAAAGGCGACTCTCCCATATTCGGGGTCTTGAGAAAGGGGTGTGCTCCCCAAAATAGGATAAAGAGCCAAAAAAACAAAACGCATTCCCAAAGCACAATGCAAAAGTAGGACCTTATGACGAGTCTCTCAAAAGCCACATACCTCAGACCCCGGCCCTAAAGCTGACCCCCACCCCCAATACCGTCAGCTCCGCGCCCCGGGCCCGCACCCCGCGGCCCAGCCCCCTCGGGCAGCTCTGATTGGCCACGGCAGCAGTCACTCCCGCGGACAGCCCCGGGGATTGGGCGCCGCTCGCACGCCCGCCACGCTCTCAGCAGCAGTCCCAGGGCCTCCCTCCAGGCTGGGCGAGCGGGGCCAGGCGGGTAGCTGGGCCGGGGAGACCAGAGCAGCAGTGGCTTCCGTCCCCGTCCCCGCCTGCAATGCGCGCGCAAAGCACGGGCCCGACCTGGTGCGACCTGGCCCCGGCCACCCGGCTTCGTCTTGCTGAGCCTCGCCGCGAGCTCACCTCACGGCACCGCTCCTCCGGCTGCGCCGCTCCAGGACCAACCGACAGAAGGACTGTGCGTGCTGTGTACCACGTGACCCTCGGGACGCGCCCAGCGTATTCCCCGCTCCCCCCCACACGCACTATCACCACCACCAAGTGACGCAGGGACCCGGCTGCTCCGCCCCCGGCCCCGCCTGATCACCGTGGCGACGGCCCGCTAAAGCCACGCCCACTGCCCTTACGCGCGGGAACCAGGCCGGCGCCCCAGCCAGAGCACGAAGTCTCTACTCTCGGGTATCCACTAAGATAACGCGAAAGCCGGGCCGGAACACTACCGATACTTAATAATTTTACCTCCTAAATGCATCTCAAACTTCTCGCTTCTAAAAAAAAAACCAAAAACTTCTCACTTCTCTTCATCCGACTATCTAAAACATTCTCCTCGCTCCAAGATTACAGGAGTCTCCACTCCGTTACTATAACCGTTTTTTTTTTTTTTTTTTGGGCTGGGGCCGGATTTGAACCCACCACCTCCGGTATATGGGGCTGGGGCCCTACTCCTTGAGCCACAGGCGTCGCCCCCATTTTATTTTATTTTATTTTATTTTATTTTATTTTATTTTATTTTATTTTATTTTAAGACAGTCTCACTATGTCTGAGTACCATGGTGACACAGCTCACAGAAACCTCAAAGTCTTGAGCTTAGGCGATTCTCTTGCCTCAGCCTCCCAAGCAGCTGGGACTACAAGCGCCCGCCACAACACCCGGCTATTTTTTGGTTGCAGCAGTTATTGTTTAGAGGCTTTATTGTTTTTTGCAAATGCCAGCGCCCTAACCACTCAGCAACAGGCACTAAGCCATATTATTATTTTTTTTTTATTTTTTATTTTTGTAGAGACAGAGTCTAATATTATCTCCCTCAGTAGACTGCCGAGGCGTCACACAGCTCACAGCAACCTCCAACTCCTGGGCTTAGGCGATTCTCTTGCCTCTGCCTCCCGAGTAGCTAGAACTACAGGTGCCGGCCACAACACCCGGCTATTTTTTTTTTTTTTTTTTTGTAGTTGTCATTGTTGGTTAGCAGGCCCAGTGTTGCTTCGAACTCGCCATCTCAGGTGTATGTGGCTGGGGCCCTTCTCCTTGAGCCACAGGCGTCGCCTCCATTTTACTTTACTTTATTTTATTTTGAAAGAGTCTCACTATGTCGCCCTCGGTAGAGTACCGTGGTGTCACAGCTCACAGAAACCTCAAACTCTTGGGCTTAGGCGATTCTCTTGCCTCAGCCTCCAGAGTAGCTGGGACTAGAGGTGCCTGCCACAACGCCCAGCTATTTTTTTGTTGCAGTTTGTCCGGGGCCTGGTTTGAACCCGCCACCCTCAGTACATGGGGCCGGCGCCCTGCCCACTGAGCCACAGGCGCCGCCCTTTTTTGTCTGAGTACAAGCACTGGCACTGCTGCAAATATAAGAGAGAACTATATTACAAGGGTATTAGGGGCTTTGAGCTAAAACAGCAGTGCAGGCTTGGAAAACAAACAGGCACAAAGGCATTTCCACCAAGAAGCAGCTGCTGGTAGCCACTGTGCTGCCAGCAGCTATGCATATCACTGCTGAGATTCGATCTTAGTATCCCTTTGTCTCACACAAGGGAGAGGCAAAGTCTTGGCCAGCAGCCACTGTTGATTGGCTAATCACAGGTCACATGGATGAGCACAAGCTGCTAGGGAAAGAAAAGAAGAATGAGAATCTGGGCACGGCGCCTGTGGCTCAACGGGCTAAGACGCCAGCCACGTACACCTGCCCTGGCGGGTTCGAATCCAGCCCGGGCCCACCAAACAACAATGGTGGCTACAACCGAAAAAAAAAATGGCCGGGCGTTGTGGCGGGCGCCTGTAGTCCCAGCTACTTGGGAGGCGGAGGCAAGAGACTCGCTTGAGCCCAGGAATTGGAGGTTGCTGTGAGCTGTGATGCCTGCACTCTATCCAGGGTGACAGCTTGAGGCTCTGTCTCAAAAAAAAAAAAAAAAAAAGAATGAGAATCTGCCCCCTAAGGGTTTTCCCTCAAATGAGAAAAGGGGTTGATAGAAGGAGATTGATGCTAACCGGGCAACAATAACCTGATACAAATATGAATAAGGTACATTGGGAGCTAAGCTCTTTCTAATTAAAAAACTTGCAGAAATCAGACTTGTCAGCTTCCAAACGGGATATTAGTAGTATGCTAGCCAGAGAGCTCCCCGTTTACAAAGTTTCAGTCTAAAGCCCATTACAGGGTGGTGCCTGTGGCTCATCGAAAGTAGGGTCGAAAGTAGGGCGCCTGGCCCCATATACCGAAGGTGGCAGGTTCAAACCTGGCCTCGGCCAAACTGCAAAACAAAAAATGGCCAGGCGTTGTGGTGGGCTCCTGTAGTCCCAGCTACTCGGGAGGCTGAGGCAAGAGAACCGCCTAAGCCCTGGAGTTGGAGATTGCTGTGAGCTGTGTGACGCCACAGCACTCTACGGAGGGCGAGAAAGTGAGATTCTGTCTCTACAAAAAAAAAAATAATAATAATAGTAATAAAATAAAAAATAAAGCCCACTACAACCTGGCAAGGTGGTTCATGCCTGTAATCACAGCACTTTGGGAGGCTAGACTGGGAGGATCACTTAAGGTGAGGAGTTCAAAAACAGCCTGGGCAACACAGCAAGACCTTATCTCTATACAAAAAGAAAAAAACTTGTGGCTCGGCACCTTTGGCTCAAGCGGCTAAGGCACCAGCCACACACACCTAAGCTGGCAGGTTCAAATCCAGCCCCCGACCGCCGAACAACAATGATGACTACAACCAAAAAATAGCTGGGCATTGTGGCGGGCGCCTGTGGTCCCAGCTACTTGGCAGGCAGAGGCAGGAGAATCGCTTGAGCCCAGGAGTTGGAGGTTGCTGTGAGCTGTGATGCCATGGCACCCTACCCAGGAGGACAGCTTGAGGCTCTGTCTCACAGAAAAAAAAATAAAAAAGTAAAACTTGGCTAGGCTCCAGGACTAACCCGGGCCTGCTAAACAGAAAAGAAAGAAAGAACTAGGTGTTGTGGGTGCCTGTAGTCCCAGCTACTAGGGAGGCTGAGGCAAGAGAATCACTTGAGCCCAAGAGTATGAGGTTGACACCACAACACTCTACAAAGGGTGACACCACAGCACTCTACAAAGGGTGACAAAGTGACACTCTGTCTCAATTAAAAAAAAAAAATTGGCTAGGCAGTTCACCCCTGTAATCCTAGAACTCTGGGAGGCCAAGGCAGGTGTATTGCCTGAGCTTGCAGGTTCAAGAGCAGCCTGAGCTAGAGCAAGACCCTGTCTAAAAATAGCCAGACATTCTGGCAGGCACCTGTAGTCCCAGCTATGTGGGAGACTGAGGCAGGAAGATCACTGGAGCCCAAGAGTCTGAGGTTGCTATGAGCTATGACACCACAACACTCTACGGAGGGCAACAAAATGACACTCTGTCTCCAAAAAAAAAAAAATTGGGCTGGTCCGGAGGTAGTGAGTTATCTCACTTGATTGTTCACAGTCAGTTACAGATTGAACTCCTTGTTCTACTCTTCCCTGCTCCTCCCCACTACTCCCCCCCACCCACTACTGCACTTCACTAGTCTTTCAAAAAATAAAAAATACAGAGGCGGGGGGGGGTCTTGGTGTGTGCCACACCTCTTGGGGGCAAAACACGAATGTAAGAGGGACTTTACCTAACAAATGTAATCAGTGTAACCTGGTTTCTTGTACCCTCAATGAATCCCCAACAATAAAAAATAATAATAATAATAAATAAATAATACAGTTACTTGGGAGGCTGAGACAAGAGAATAGTCTAAGCCCAGGAGCTAGAGGTTGCTGTGAGCTGTGAAACCATGGCACTCTACCAAGGGCGATAAAGTGAGACTCTGCCTCTAAAAAAAAATAAATAAATAAAATAAAATTGGCTGGCTCGGCGCCTGTGGCTCAATGGGCTAAGGCGCCAGCCACGTACACCTGAGCTGGCGGGTTCGAATCCAGCTCCGGCCTGCCAAACAACAATGACGGCTGCAACCAAAGTTGTTGCGGGCGTCTGTAGTCCCAGCCACTTGGGAGGAAGAGGCAGGAGACTCGCTTGAGCCCAGGAATTGGAGGTTGCTGTGAGCTGTGATGCCATAGCACTCTATCCAGGGTGACAGCTTGAGGCTCTGTCTCAAAAAAATTAAAATAAAATAAAATAAAATAAAATTGGCTGGGCATCGTGGTACACACCTATGGTCCCAGCTACTATAGTGGCTGAGGCTGGAAGATCATTTGAACCCTTGAATTCAAAGCTGCAGTAAGCTATGATCATGCCACTGCACTCCAGGTTATCTCTGAAACAATCAAAACCAAACCAACTACTTCCTAAGAAGCATCCAACTTTCTGCCTTTAGAGCCTCCCCAGCATCTTGCTAATTCTATATTCTAGAGCTGTGTTCCCAGCCCATAAAATTACAGCTCCACAACAAACCCTACGTACATACAGCACAGGAAGCATTCAATACCTGCCTTGAAGAGTTCTTCCCCTCCATTAAGTGTCACTTTTCTTCAATAATCACTTTTATTAGTTCAATGGGATGCTATCTACCCTCATAAGACTGTCACATTTAAATTAAACAGTATATAAGAAAATGTAAACTGCAATGTTCTGTGCAAATGATTTTATCTTTCTTTTACTTTTTTTTTTTTTTTTTTTTTGAGACAGAGTCTCACTCTGTTGCCCTGGGTAGAATGCAATGACATCACACCTCATAGCAATCTCAAATTCCTGGGCTTGAACAATCCTGTTGCTGGGACTATAGGAGACTGGCACAACACCCAGCTAGTTTTTTTAATATGTTTTTTGTTTTGTTTTGTTTTGGGGTTTTTTTTTGGAGACAGAGTTTCATTTTGTCACTCTTGCTAGAGTGTTGGCGGCATCACAGCAACTTCAAACTTTTGGGCTTAAGCAATTCTCTTGCCTCAGCCTCCTGACTAGCTGGGACTACAGGCGCCCGCAACAACACCCAGCTATTTTTAGAGGTAGGGGGGGTCTTGCTCTGGCTAGTGTTGAACCTGTGAGCTCAGGCAATCCACCCACCTCGGCCTCCCAGAGTGCTAGGATTACTGGTATGACCCATCACACCCGGCCTTTTCTTTTGTTGTTGATTAGCAGGCTCAGGCCAGGTTCGAACCCACTACCCCAGGGCACGGGGCCAGCAAATTAACCATTGAGCTATGGGCGCCCAGCCTTTTTCTATGTTTAGTAGAGAGGTGTCTCACTCTTGCTCAGGCTGGTATTGAACTTGTAAGCTAAAGCAGTCCACCGACCTCAACCTCCCAGTGTTAGGATTACAGTCTGAGCCACCATGCCTGGCTATACAAATGATTTTCTAATTGCTTTCTTACCAGATTCATAGTTCAGCATATTTGAAATATTCCTAGCTAAGAGAAGCACATTAAAGACTCAACATGAGATAGGATGTTCAGTTAGGAAACTAGTCTTTCTCAGCCTCCACTCAGCAAACCTTTATATCTTGTCCTTATGCGGCCATGAGGCATTTACAATGAGTCTGTCAAGGGAAAAAGGAGAAGCAAAGGCAGAAAAGCAAGCCCCTTAGTTCTCACAGACCCCATATACTGAGTATCACCAAACTTGAGCATGTCTCTCCCCAAAAGCAGGAACTGCAGTGTGATTGCTGCAGTGACAAGCTAAGTGTGAGAACTCAGGAAGCCGGAAACCACAGTCACAGTAGCATGGGAGAGCTCCAAGAACCTCAACGCGATAACAGGGGCCCAAGGTAAGCGGGTTAAGTCCCTCGCCAGAGGTCTCTTCAGTCTGGGCTTGATGGAAACTTCCTGCTCAACAGGACTTAACTGCTCTCCAAGTGACCAGAAGGGGAATTAAGCAACAATTCCAAATTCCAGTATTCTGTAAGCTTATAAGGAAGGAGAAAGAAGTAGGATGGAGAAAATATTTTAATTTTTAGATAGAGGGCTGTGGCATCAAAACTTATAGCAACCTCAAACTCGGGCTCAAGTGATCCCTTTGCCTTAGCCCCTCCAGTAGCTAGAACTACAGGCGCCTACCACAACACCTGGCTTTTTTTTTTTTTTAAGAGACAAAGTTTCACTTTGTTATCCTTGATAGAGTGTCGTAAAGTCATAGCTCACAGCAACTTCCAGCTCTTGGGCTCAGGCGATACTCTGGCCTCAGCCTCCCGAGTAGCTGGGACTACAGGTGCCCACCACAACGCCCAGGTATTTTTTGTTGCAGTTTGGCCAGGGCCGGGTTTGAACCCACCACACTTGGTACATGGGGCCGGCGCCCTACACAGGCACCTGACCTGACACCTAGCTATTTTATTTTACTTTATTTTATTTTATTTTGAGACAGAGCCTCAAGCTGTCACCCTGGGTAGAGTGCTGTGACATCACAGCTCACAACAACCTCCAATTCCTGGGCTCAAGCGAGTCTCTTTCCTCCGCCTCCCAAGTAGCTGGGACTACAGGTGCTCACCACAACACCCAGTCGTGTTTTGGTTGCAGCCATCATTGTTGTTTGAACCCTCCAGCTCAGGTGTACGTGGCTGGCGCCTTAGCCCATTGAGCTACAGGCACCGAGCTGACACCTGGCTATTTTAGAGACAAGGTCTGACTCTTACTCAGGCTTGTCTCAAACCTGTGAGCTCAGGCAATTTCTCCTGCCTCAGCATCCCAGAGGGCTAGGATTAAAAGCATGTGCCACTATGCCTGCCCTTTTTTTTTTTTTTCTTCATTCTTGTCCTCGCCACTAAAAACACTGATAAAATCCATCTAGCCCCTTCTAAGGCAAGGACAACGTCCTGGTCTTCTTTGTCCCTTGGGAGCCCCAGTACCTAACACTGTTGCCTGTAATTTACAAATACCTAATAAATGTTGTGAGTTGAAACTTCTACCAGTCCAGAGAAAAAGAGAAACAGAGAATATTAGCCCCAGGGAGTAAGGGAAGGGAGGTTGTAAAGAGGTAAATTAAATACACAGTCTTGAATATTCAAGTATTTCACTCTCCTAACATTTTGTACTTTTTTTTTTTTTTTTTTTTGACACAGAGCCTCAAGCTGTCACCCTGGATAGAGGGCAGTGGCATCACAGCTCACAGCAACCTCCAATTCCTGGGCTCAAGCGAGTCTCTTGCCTCCACCTCCCAAGTAGCTGGGACTACAGGCGCCCGCCACAATGCCCGGCCATTTTTTGGTTGCATTCATCATTGTTGTTTGGCGG
>CAUYRH010071300.1:0-11164 GCA_963574655.1 Perodicticus potto | reverse complement strand
AGCTGGAACATATTCTTCTTAGCAAAGTATCTCAAGAATGGAAGAAAAAGTATCCAATGTACTCAGCCCTACTATGAAGCTAATCTATAGCTTTCATATGAAGGCTAAAACCCAGTTATAGCACAAGAAATGGGGAAAGGGCTAAGGTTGGGGTGGGGTGGGGGGGCGGGGGGGTGGTGGGCGGGTGATTGGTGGGATCACACGGTGCATCTTAGAAGGGTACAAGTGAAAATTACTAAATGCAGACTATAAATGTCTTCATATAGTGATTAAAAGGCCATGAAGACTATGTTAAATAGTTCAATGAAAATATTTCAGATTGTATATGGTGTCAGCACATTGTGCCCCATGATTGCACCAATGTACACAATTATGGTTTAATAAAAATAAAAAATTAAAAAAAGTTAAAAAAAATGTAAAGTATGAAAAAGATCACACTTTGAGCTGAATGAAATGTACCTAGTTAGGTTGTCATCGATACTAGTTTTTATCAATACATTATCCTTGGTTTTTGACCAAAACTCTGATGACCTAACTGCTTGTAATTCTCACCCCACTTTTTATTTTCTTTAGCATCTTAAGAACCATAGATATTTAAAGTGTGGAACTTTAGAACATACGTATACAGTAGTTCTGCTAACCAATTGTAAATTATTAATTCAGAGATGTCCTTTATATTTTTAAATAAAGATATTTTGATTAATGGGATAATTATAATATCTTTTAACAAGTTATTATCATGACAGAAATTCAGTAGCTATATTAAATAATTATGATTTGAATAGAGGATTTTAATTTCACAAGACTTTGTAGTAAGATAACTTCCATATCTTAAGCTTACTCTGCTAAATCCCAGTGTGAGCACATTAATTCAATATCTTTAAATTTTTTTTCCACCTTTGCAGTTTTTGTTCTATGTTTAGTTACTTCATGGAGTAAATAAGCCAAAAATCCTGTTCTCGTGTTTGTCTTATTCTATAAAACACATATTGTCACTCATAGTCACATCAATACAAAGATCAGTCGGCAATTTGCAACAGAGGAGTACGATATATTTTCATTCCTTCCTTGTTTCACTTTGTGTATAGTTGAATCAATCAATAACAATAGTTTTGGCTTACCATACAGTAATGAAATCATAGATTGGTTCTGTTTGAAGGACAGTAAAATTGATGTAGATTCCATTCCCAGGGGGGACTCTTACGAGCCAAAAGCAATCTTGAAAGTTCGGATATTCATCAGGATACCCAGGAGAATAAATGGTGCCATTCATTGCAGTTATATTTCCACCACAAAGAGCTACAGAGAAAGACACATAATAAAGTGTAAGACAACAACAACAAAGCCAGTTAACTGACTATGGAGAAAAGGCAAACAGTTCATGCCACTTAAGCAGTATAAAATCCATCTGTTTTGTTTTTACTTCAGATGAGGTATATGAAATGAAGTTGGTACCACACCCAAAATATAGGCAACTTCTATTTGTTTTTCCATTTGAGGCACACGACATTAACAATCACTACTTTAGTAAATTATATTCTTTTCTCTATTTTTCAAATAGTAATTTATATTAATAAATTCATTTGAAGGGTTTTACAGAGGAGAGGGATTCAAATTCAGCAGAAGTATTGGTCTATATAAGAACAACGATTAAAAAGACACACATACAGCCACCACTTACATTTACACACACACATACACATACAGGACAAGACAAGCTTAAAGTGTTGATCACCTTTAATTTTACTTTCAATGTAGAAGGTTAGGATTCCCGCCAATGGAGAAAGTTAAGAGTCCTAACAATTAAAAATTGTTATTCATTGTGGAGCCTTAAGGTTTTTTTTTTAAATTAAAAAGAGTTCTTCCACTGAAATGAAGACTGTATATTTAGCAAGATTTTGGAAGAGGAAGAGAAAAATAATGCTAACACAGTAATTATTAAACATAGATGATATCATCTTAAAGACAGCTTCAAGTTAGAAGCGTACCTTCACACCTTGGAAGTGGATGATTCCAGTTACGACTGACTCCATGAAGGCACGTGAGAGCTGAATTTCCAATTAATGTATATCCTGGGAAACATTCAAATGAAATGGTTTGACCCACAGTGAAATCATTGCCAATTACAAAACCATTTCGGAACGGGCGTGGGTCAGGACAGCTTTGCAACTGATAGGCTAGAAAAAGAATAGAGAAAGATACTTTTCCTTTCTGAATTTCCAAGAAATTCAGCGAATTTTTCAACTTATGAATAGATGTGATACTGCTTGTAGTTTATTGTAAATTATAATTCAGGCTTATGTACATACTCTAATGTCAGTGTGACTTGAATTTCTATAATTTTATGTTTAAATGTTAATGTAATTCATAAGAATTACACCTACCTATGCAATCTTCATAAATAATATTTAATGAAATATAAAATCATCTTATAGCCACAATTTTAATTAGATACATTCTGATCCCCTTATATAGAATGCAATCACTTCTTGGTTACATTGCATAGACATAGAATAAAATAAGCACATATAAGCCTAAAAAGAGCATTTTTTAATTTTTTCACTCTAAAGACACCACAATATACCTCTGTTGAAGCTCTCCAAAGAAGTTATTTAGTAAAGTAACAAAATTTTTTCTTTTGATAGTAAATACATTTTGTGCTTCAGTTATTGTGATTTTTTTTTTGGTGCTGTAATAGGATTGACTATTTATTGCTCACAATTCTGCTTTACATACTGTATAAGAACAACATTCTTATTCGTTTCCTTTATCACTGCATCCCAAAGCCTTCCAATTGTCTATCACATAATGGCTGCTTAATAAACATTGCTGAATGAATTTTGAACCTATGAACAAGGCATATAGTCACATAATACCAATGTGCAGGTATTCAAAACTTTATTGTTAAGATGTTCAAAAATGTGCTTGGCGCCTGAAGCTCAGTGGCTAGGGCATCAGCCACGTGCATGGGAGCTGGCAGGTTCAAATCCAGCAGGGCCTGCCAAGCAACAATGGTAATTGCAACCAAAAAATAGCCAGGAGTTGCAGCAGGCACGTGTAATCCAAGCTACTTGGGAAGCTGAGGAAAGAGAATCACTTAAGCCCAAGAGTTTGAGGTTGCTGTGACCTGTGTCGCCACAGTGCTCTACCCAGGGTGACAGGCTGAGACTCTGTCTCGAAAATAAAAAACAAAAAACGATGTTCAAAAATGTATTCTAATTAATAAAACTGGAATTGCTGACAGTTTTGCTACTAAGCTGTATGTAAAATTTTATATTCCCCAAATAAAAAAATTACATTTGAAATTAAATAACCTATCCTGTGTTTATCATGCTATAACTTCAATTTTTATTACGACAGATTTCAGAATACACAAATTCTTTTAAAATGTTAAATGCTTCTATTTGTAATGTTTTTCTTTTAATTAATGTTCCAAATGCAAATATTAAAATCAAAATACTTCTCACTCCAGCTTAAGGCAAATGTATCATCTGATCATTAGGAGTTGGAATATATTATTATATTACATAAACCCTTTCAATTTTAATTCATATTTAAAAGATAATTTTAAATAGGAAAGGACTCTCAGGCAAATGTATGATCCTGTGATAATTCATACAATGATTTGCCTTTCTACACTTTTCAGTTTATTAAGGAAATATATTCTAAATGTTCTGGAGAAACGCTCCCATTGTAATATTATGCACAATACAACTTCATAAACCTAATGGTGTTGTCAGTAATAATAATAATTTTGGATCCAAGTTCTGCAATAGAAGTGTCCACTTAATTGTATACTACGCATTTTTCCAAAGCTCATAAAGTTCTTAAAATTTTTCCACAAATGAATCCAAAATTAATGTTGACTATGTGAATCTATATGTTAACTATTAGTTTACAATGTCATAGTTTAATGCAGTATAAGAATCAATAATGTTGAAACTCAGTGTAATTCACAAATAACATAAACTCATCATTGTAATAATACTGTTCATGTCAATAACAGTGACAAAATCTGTGTATCTTTTATGCTTTTACTACAACAATAGTGAATTGATTTTTAAGAGAACATTAACTGAAAACATGTAGTGTTAATAAAGTTTAAATTTTAGTTCTATATTATTCAAAGAGGAACTATATTTTGAGGGGGGAATGACGTTAGGAAAATAGATGTAGTGAGATTGAAGGAGAATGGCAAAAAGCACGGCATAAGGTCATGCAGACCTGTTAGAGTGGGCCATAAATATAGTTGTGAGCCATCTAGCAGCAAAGAAGAGAGAAACTCAATCAGTTACCCAAGTGTTTTCAAAATAATTAATTTCCTTAGGAGCATGGTTAATTATGTACTCATAGGTGGTAAAAATGTCTCCCATTTTTTGGGAACAATGATGTATAATATAGTACATTGTTTTCACATTATGTGTTCTAATATAATACATGTTATAATTATTTTAAATTAACGAGGTTTACAATCTGTTCTAACTATTCTCAAATTTCCTTTTTGTTAGATACTCGCAGCAAATATTTGTTGTTTCTTAACTATTTGGGGCACTAAAAGATAACATCAGTAATCACCAGAAATATCCCTGTTCTTACAGAGCTCAGTTCTGAAAACATCACATTCTCACAAACTTCTTAATTATGGCTGAGATGTAATAAAATGTTAAGTTATTTTGATTAAAAAGTTCAGTCATTGGAACTTCACTGTGTAAAATGTCATCATAACTTTAAACTTTAATTTTATCACAACTTATACTTGTAAGTTCTGAAATAATATAATAACAATAGCTAAAAAGTACCAAATAATTACTAATAATATGCATCGTTATACATCATACATACCCTTTATTGTTTAAAGTTCAATACAACCTATCTGGAAGGTGCTATAATTAACTCCATTGTGCAAGTGAGGAAATGAATGGTAAGGCCTAGGCTACTTTAGATTTAATAGGCAGAAACAGCATTTGAGCCTAGCTCTTACTTGTCCGTACTCTGTGCTCAAAGGAGACAAATATCTTGCTTGAGGTCATACAGCAGTTTTATAGGAGAGATAGCTTTAATATGACATAGTGTAGGGGGCCAGCCCCCACAAAACCTGTGGTTATCCCTCTGAGCTTGGCAGTGGTGAGATAATGAATGAAATAAAGATAAGAGAGAAGAGAGGATTTAAAAAGAGTGAGCCCAGAGGACCATCACCACCTAACAAAGGCCCTGTGTTCTGGGCTAACTCAGAACGTAGTACATGCATCAGCAAATCAGCGATCACAATGACAGCTAAAAGCAGCATTGTGCATCATCGTCTTTACGGTGTCTACCACTTCAACTTAGCTACTCTTTACCCACTTTACCTACGATGCTCTTTAACTCCATGTTATTTATAAACTAAAAAAATGGGATGCAGCCAATGGAACAAAGAACAAAGCTTAGAAGCAGGATGTGAGAGCAGATACCAGGTTTGACCATGCACACAGTTTCCACAGGAGGCAATTAACTCTCCAGGTCCCTGTGAGCAGACAGGCTAATGCCACACCTATATCGAGAGTGGGGGAGAAAGAAGTTATTCTTATCTCAACCCCAAGGTTTTTTTCTTTTATGGAGAGCCTGAAGCACGTGCTTTCCCAGCACATCTCACAAGGGCTCATTACCCCTAAACACTCTATGGTGGGAAGGTCAGGCCTTAGCAAGACATTTCTTGTCTTTATTTTCCAAGGCCTGGGCTGTCTTTGTTCAACAGACTTTTGGGGGTCCCGACACCCATCGTGGTCTTCCCATATACCTGCTCTCTTCAGTATCTACGTCATCTATCTTTTCTTTATGCTATTTCTCATAATCCACACACACTGACTGATTCTGATCAATAAAAACATTTCATAAAAATCAAATTTATGTAAATACTTTGAAAAGGTGACTTCTTCTGCCTCAACTCCCTCAGCCTTGTTCTCCCACATTTCCACCCACATTAATCATCAAAGTGTTTAGTTTATATTCTAATGGCAATAGAAAAAAATCAGGGAATGTCATACTCCTTATTATTAAGTAAATGAAAATAATTTTACGTAGACTACAACATGAGTGCTAGAAAATATCTTTGCAATGTATTTATTTTTATAAAAAGGAAAAAGATATCCATCTCACCTTGCTTAAATTAATTGTGTACTAAGTTAAAGCTAATTAGATCCTCTTTTCATTGTTAGGGATGGTTAGGATTTTCTAAGGTCTCAGAGAGACATCACCCCCCCTGTATAGTTGCACTGTTTTAAAAACCTTCCTATTGAAGCATGCTTTTGTTTAAGTTCTTTTCACTTTCTAAAATAGAATACAGAAAATACTCAGATTTAGTTAAAAATTTCCAATAGCTGATCTGGAGTTAAACAAGCTTTCACTTTTTATTATTCCTCTTACCTTGGTATACAATGTGAAACCCTTGTTTGTTTTGTGAATAGTCACTGTGAAAATATAAGCTGGTTTCATGAGTTGTGCTAAATAGAGAAGCTGGTATTTGAGGACCACTAAGCCGACCAATAACAGTACTGATTTCTGAGGATCCACTTCTTACTTCCAAATAATCATGTATGGTTTCTGTAGAAAAATTTACAAATTGAAGATGTACACCTAAAGAAGAAGAAAACAAACATAATTCCACTTTATCTTTTACAAATTAAACACAAATATACACATAGTTACATTAATATACTCAGACACATTTACATTTAGTGTATTTTGCCATGTTAAATATGCTCTGGTGCATAATACGTACCCATGTTATTTGCCCAAATTGTCAAGATAAATGCCACTTGAGAAAGTGGCTGGCTCTCAGCAGGAAGAGCTGCATACAGGGAGGGCCAGAGCTCCCCTGGTAGATATGCAGATGGCAGCACCCTCTGGGAGCTTCCCTCACCCAGTGAAGGCTGCCTCTCCCTTCCCCATAGCACTGAGGGCTGTGGCTGAGATGGCCAAATGTGTGGCAAACAGATCAGTAGCTTCAAAGGCTACTTTCCCCCACCCAGGCAGCCAACGGGGCCTGCAGGGCTCCCAGTTCCTTCTGCACACCGAGGTCACCACCTCCTCCACTGATCATGTGCTTGGTGGAGGCCACTCTGGCCTGTTTCCATTGGATTCTAGATACCCCCCACCTGATACCACCCAGGTGAAAAGGCACCCTGTCGCCTGTCACCCCTGAGAGTACAACTCATGCATATAAAATGCACATCATTATTTTTCTTCAAAACTTTGGGCAAAAGGTACCCATTATAGATGACAAAATACAGAATATAGTAAGAACAAATATTCTCAAGGTCTGGGCCCTGGGTTTACTGCCTTTCTAGGACAATTAGCTTTGCTAAAGTTAAAAGTAAAAGAATATTGCTCTAAAATGTCCACTATTATTTACAAAGAAAAATCTCTTTAATATTACTATAATATCACCATATCAAAACCCATAAGGTGACTTTTTTGATACCATGCAAAATTATATCAACCAGTTTTTTAAAGTAAAAAGCCACTTAATTTGTATGATGTTTAAGATCAATATGAGATCAGAATAACTGCAAATGTTTTATATGTAATATATCAACCTAAATGAATTCCATAATTACATTAGAAATTAGGCATTGATTTATAAGGTAAATAATCTTCTCAAAAATATCATTTAGCTGCATGCAATTTACAAGTGTGCTCTTTTACTAATCTGCTTATCAAAAGATAAGCCTGAATTATAAATAATGCTTTTCATTAAAATCTAGTGATCATTACTGTATGTGGTCATATTGCAATATAGTTTCCATATCTTTGTAAACAAATAAAATATGAGAAGTGAAACATCTCTAGGATGGAAAAAATGAAATAAAAGGCTAATTAAAATATGTTTGCTTAATTATGTAATATTTAATTGTGAATTTGGTGCTTTTCTTACTATTACTATTCTCCAAATTGTTATAATAAGATCTTACATTTATTCAATATTTTCCTTTTATTAGACATTACTTTAAGTAATTTATATATGCTAACTTATTTAACGCTCATAGTTACTCTTGAGAATTAAAAAACTGTGTCACAGAGAAACAAAGCAACATGTTAAGTTACACAATAACCTAGAAGACTTGAAATTCAAACTTTGGCTTTCTAATTGTTATGCTTTTGCTATTAATAACTATACTGAAGCTCTCAAGTAAACTCACATTTAGTTAATAAACAATAATAAAAAGTGTTCCCTGGATACATTAACTTGGGAAATATGCTTTAAAGTAGTCTTTCTAGAAAATCAGATTCTTAGAATGTTGAACATGCTACCTTAATATGTGAGGATACAATATAGATATTTTCTGTATTTAAATCTAAAATTTAAAATTCTATACTACTTTTCAAATATAAAACATTATTTATTCAAAAAATGAGATTAATTCAATCAGTTAGGAGAAAAAAATTATCTGTACTACTGGTTTACAGCAATAAGAAAAGTTACAAAAACAATTATGCATAAAATTTATGTTGGATATATCATTGCTACACATATCTAACTTAGGCTATATCCACACATATCAACTGAAAAATAAAGTATCTGTATATAACTCTGTATATATCAAATTATAAAATTCCGTTATGCACTGTTGGTGGGAATAAATTAGTACAGTCATTATGAAAACAGTATGGACATTCTCCAAAAACTTAAAAATAGAACTACCATATGTTCCAGCAATCACATAACTGCACGTATATCCAAAATAATTGAAATCAAGATCTTGAGGAAATATCGGCACTCCGCTGTTTATTGAAGCATTATTCACAGCAGCCAAGAAACAGAATCAACCTAAGCGCGCATTAACTGATGAATCGATAAAGAAAATGTGGTGCAGCTCATTTAAATACAAGCCAATACTACTGAGCCTTGAAAAATAAGAAAATTCCATCATGTACAACAACATAGATAAACCTGGAGGACGCTATATTAATGAAATAAGGAAGGCACAGAAAGACATGGGACACCATCTCACTTATAGGTGGAACCTAAAAAATTTCAACTCCTAGAAGCAGAGAGTAGAATAGTAGTTACCAGGGGCTGGGGGAGGAGGGAACCGGGGAAATATTGGCCAAAAAGTATAAAATTTTAATTAGATAGCAGAAATATGTTTATTATACAACATCGTGACTATAGTTTTTAACAATTTCTTATTTTCTTGGAATGCAGAATGATTTTAAGTGTTCTCACCAAAAAAAAAAAAAAAAAAAACCAAAAAAGTATAAGATAACACATTAATCAGCTTGTTTTAGCTGTTACTCATGCTACATATTTCAAACATCATACTGAACATAATATATGTAATTTTTATTATTCAGTTAAAAATAAATAAATTTGAGGAGAAAAGAGAAAATATTCATATCCTTTCAATTATCTAAGTTGAAACAATCTAAACAATTATTCAAATTTCACTCCTCAATTTACCTAATTATATGTACAACAAAATTAAACTGTTATTTGTAAATATTTTATAAGTTTTTATTAGACTTTGATATTTCTTTTTAAAGATCCAATAATAAGTACTGAAAAATATTTCATATGTTCATAATATACATACCAAATCCTATGGGCAGTTTTATTGTCCAAGTGCAATCTAAACTGCTGGGGTAATTTCCAGGAAACCCAGGACTGAGGATCACGCCACTGAAATCAGACATACCACCACCACACTGAGCTGTAAAATAAAGAAATCCCATGTAAACCAGAGTAATGGAATCATTAACTATATTAAACACTTATTAAAATCATTTCAAGTTTTCATCAAGCCTCTGAGCTAAAACTGATATAAATTTGAATAATGTCAACTCTCATTCATTATACACCAGTAAGCAAATTTAACAGCACTGTATTTTTCTAAAACAGCGTAAAAAGGACATCATACTTCCTTCTTCAGAAATAAGTGCAAACTACATGAATTATCACATAGCAAGTAACAGCTCATATGCAGTGAATGCAATGGAAAAAGAGAACATGTTTCCACACTCCTCAGCTTATTTCTCTTCCTTTAACATTCCTAGTAATGTCTGAATCATTCCAGAGATGTTACAATTTAGAACAAAATCAAGCCAACCCCTTTAGCTCTGATAAGCGTTGTATTCATTAGGGAATCATTCTCACAACCCTTCCTCCTTTTTCTGTTTTTTTTTTTTTTTTTTTTTTTTTTTTGTGAGAAGCCTCAAAAAAGAATTTTAAAAAGAATATTGGTTTCCTTTCATGAAATGTGATGGATTCAGATATTATAGGTGCTATATGGCCTTATTTTATATTAAAAGATGAAGAGTAGGCTCGGCGCCTGTGGCTCAAGCGGCTAAGGCACCAGCCACATACACCTGAGGTGGCGGGTTTGAATCCAGCCCTGGCCGCCAAACAACAATGATGGCTGCAACCAAAATATAGCCAGGTGTTGTGGCAGGTGCCTATAGTCCCAGCTACTTGGGAGGCAAAGGCAGGAGAATCGCTTGAGCCCAAGAATTGGGGGTTGCAGCTCTGAGCTATGATGCCATAGCACGCTACCCAGGGTGACAGCTTGAGGCTCTGTCTCAAAAAGAAAAAAAAAGATGAAGAGTGGTGGGGGGGCGCCTGTGGCTCAAAGGAGCAGGGCACCGGCCCCATATGCCAGAGGTGGCAGGTTCAAACCCATCCCTGGCCAAAAACCGCAAAAAAAAAAAAAACAGATGAAGATTAAAGAAATGTATGTGAACAAGTAAAGATGCACACAAATGTGAAAATTTAAGCAGAATTTATAAATGTGCTTGTTTTTAATCCCTATTATACACATTTACTATTAATAAGTTAAGCCTAAATTAAAAGAATAGAAAATTACTCATTTTATTTTTATATGATTAGATACAACTATTTAAAATATATATATTTAAAATGTATTAAAGAACAATTTCATTTTAGCTCATTCTTTCTTCTAAATGCGTATTTTATCACTTCATTGTTGCATGAAGAATCAAATTTCATGACTGCAAATCAAATTCAAAGTTACTTATAGTCAACACTTATTTGCACATTCATTCATTTATTTCTTGCAAGAAGAGCAACAGATAGATATTCAAACTTCAGGTTATATATTACAAAGGAAAATTCAGTAGGAATTTTAGCAATGTTCTATACAATATTCATTTATAAGTGTGACAGCTTTTA
>CAUYRH010071299.1:0-15325 GCA_963574655.1 Perodicticus potto | reverse complement strand
CACAACGACCAGTGCAATGCTTTACCTCCAAAGTAAACTCACCCAGAAATTTTTGAACAAACCCAACTTCCACAGTGGTGAAATGATTAAAAATGTCCACTGGACATCCGAAAATCATGACACCCAAAACACAGTTAGGCTTATCAATTCTCTCAATTAATGAGAATGATTTAAATTGTCCTCTAAGGAGGCACAGGCTGGCTGACTGCATACATAAACTGAGACCGGATATCTACTGTATACAAAAATCTCACCTTACCTTAAAGGATAAAAACAGACTCAGGGTGAAGGAATGGACTTGTATAATACAGGCAGATGGAATCCAGAAAAAAGCAGGGGTTGCAATTTTAGCAGCAGATACAATTGGCTTTAAATCAACAAAGATAAAGAAAGATAAGGAAGGTCACTACCTATTTGTCAAGGAAAGCACCCAACATGAAGAGATTTCAATAATTAACATTTATGCACCCTACCAGAATGCTCCTCAATTTGTAAAGCAGACACTTATGGATATGAACAACTTGATATCTTCTTGCACTAACCGTTGGAGATTTTTTTTTTTTTTTTGTAGAGACATTCTCACTTTATTGCCCTCGGTAGAGTGCCGTGGCATCACACAGCTCACAGCAACCTCCCCCGTTGGAGATTTTAACACCCCTTTGAGTTTTGGATAGATTCTCCAAGAAGAAACTAAACAAAGATATATTAAACTTAAACCTGACCCTACAACAATTGGACTTTACAGACCTCTACAGAATATTTCATCCTAATAAAACTGAATATACATTCTTCTCATCAGCCCACAGGTCATCCTCCAAAATAGATCATATCCTAGGACACAAGTCTAACCTCAGCAAATTTAAAAGTATAGAAATTATTCTTTGTATCTTCTCAGACAACCATGGAATGAAAGTTGAAGTCAACAGAAGTGGGAATCTTCATACTCAAAAAAGTCATGGGAGCTAAATAATCTTAGGCTGAATGATAGCTGGGTCGAAGATGAGATTAAGAAGGAAATGACCAAATTTTTGGAACAAAATGACAATGAAGACACAAATTATCAAAACCTGTGGGATACTGCAAAGGCAGTCCTCAGAGGGAAATTTATAGCATTGGAAGCCTTTATTCAAGAAAACAGAAAGAGAGAAAGCCAACAACTTAATGGATCATCTCAAGCAACTGGAAAAGGAAGAACAGTGTAACCCCCAAACCCAGGAGAATAAAAGAAATAACCAAAATTAGGGCAGAATTAAATGAAATTGAACATAAAAGAATCATTCAGAAGATAAATGAAAGATAAAGTTGGTTTTTTGAAAAGATTAATGGAATTGATAAACGTTTGGCCAACCTAACCAGAAGTAGAAAAGTAAAATCTGTAATATTGTCTGTCAGAAACGATAAAGGAGAAATAACAAGAGACATGTAAGAAATTCAAAAAATCTTCAATAATTACTACAAAAATCTCTATTCCCAGAAATATGAAAATCTGAAGGGAATGGACCAATACCTAGAAGCACGCCACCTTCCTTGACTCAACCAGAAAGAATTAGACATCTTGAATAGACCTCTATCAATCACTGAAATAGCATCAACAATACAAAATCTCCCTAAAAAGAAAAGTCCAGGACCAGATGGCTTCACATCTGAATTATATCAAACCCTTCAAGAGGAACTAGTACCTATATTATACAGTGTTTTCCAAAGCATAGAAAAAGAAGGAATACTTACCAACACAGTCTATGAAGCAAATATCATCCTAATCCCCAAACCAGGAAAGGATCTAACAAAGAAAGAAAATTATAGACCAAGATCATTAATAAATATTGAAGCAAAAATATTCAATAAGATCTTAGTAAATAGAATTTAACAACACATTAAAAAAATTAAACACCATGATCAAGTTGGTTTTATTCTAGGGTTACAGGGTTGGTTCAACATATGCAAATCTATAAATATAATACATCACATCAATAAAATAAAAAACAAAGACCACATGATTCTCTCAATTGATGCAGGAAAAATTCTTCGATAATATCCTGCATCCTTTCATGATCAGAATTCTTAAGAAAATAGGCATAGAAGGGATATTTCTTAAACTGATAGAGGCCATGTACAGCAAACCCACAGCCAATATCATATTCATTGGTATAAAATTGAAAACATTTCCACTCAGATCAGGAATGAGGCAAGGATGCCCAGTGTCTCCACTGCTATTCAACATGGTAATGGAAGTGTTAGCCATTGCAGTCAGGCAAGAGAAGGTGATCTAGGGTATCCAAATAGGGTCAGAGGAGATCAAACTCTCACTCTTAGCTGATGATATGATCCTATACCTGGAAAGTCCCAGGGACTCAACTTCAGAACTCTTAGATGTGATTAAGGACTACAACAACATCTTAGGATACAAAAACAGTACTTACAAGTTAGTAGCTTTTATACACATCAACAATAGTCAAGCTGAAAAAACAATCAAGGACTCTATTCTTTTTACAATAGTGCCAAAGAAGATGAAATATCTGGGAATTTACCTAACAAAGGACGTGAAAGATCTCTATAAAGAGAACTATGGAACTCTGAGAAAATTGCTGAAGATGTTAACAAATAGAAAAACATACCATGCTCATGGCTGGGAAGAACCAACATTGTTCAAATGTGCATACTACCCAAAGCAAGCTACAGACTTATTGCAATCCCTATTAAAGCACCATTGTCATACTTTAAAGAACTTGAAAAAATAGTACTTCATTTTATATGGAATCAGAAAAATCCTCGAACAGCACATACATTATTCAGCAATAAACAAATCAGGAGGTATCACATCACCAGACTTCAGGCTATACTATAAATTTATAGTGATCAAAACAGCATGGTACTGGCACAAAAACAGAGTGGTAGATTTATGGAACAGAATGGAGAACCAAGAGATGAACCCCACTACTTATTGCCATTTGATCTTTGACAAGCCTATCAAAAATATTCAGTGGGGGAAAGACTCCCTATTTAACAAATGGTGCTGGGTGAACTGGATGGCAACCTGTAGAAGACTGACACTGGACCCCCACCTTTCACCATTAACAAAAATTGATTCTCACTGGATAAAAAATTTAAGCTTAAGACATGAAACTATAAAAATACTAAAAGAGAGTGCAGGGAAAACACTTGAAGAAATCTGCCTGGGAGAATATTTTATGAGGAGGAACCCCTGGGCAATTGAAGCAACACCAAAAATACATGAGGACTGAGATCTGATCAAACTAAGAGGCTTTTGAGCAGCCAAGAGCACAGTAAGTAAAGCGAACAGACAACCTTCAGAATGGGAGAAGATTTTTGCAGGTTATGCTTCTGACAAAGGTCTGATAACTAGAATCTATAGAGAACTCAAACCAATCAATAAGAAAAGAATAAATAACCATATTTCTATGTGGATAAGAGACTTGAACAGAAATTTCTCTAAGACAGGTGAATGGCCTACAAACACATGAAAAAAATGCTCATCATCCTTAAACATTAGAGAAATGTAAATCAAAACTACTTTGAGATATCACCTAACTCCAGTAAGATTAGCCCACATCACAAAATCCTAAAACTATAGATATTGGCGAGTATGCAGAGAGAAGGGAACGCTTCTACACTGCTGGTGGAAATGTAAGCTAATACAACCTTTTTGGAAAGAAGTTTGGAGAACACTCAAGGAACTAAAAGTAGACCTACTGTTCGATCCTGCAATTCCTCTACTAGGTATTATATCCAGATGATCAAAAATTATTTTACAACAAAGACATTTGCACCAGAATGTTTATTGCAGCCCAATTCATAATAGCCAAGACATGGAAACAGCCCAAGTGCCCATTGCCCCATGAATGGATTAGCAAATTGTGGTATATGTACACCATGGAATACTATGCAGCCATAAAAAAGGAGACTTCGCATCATTTATGTTTGCCTGGATGGAGCTGGAACATATTCTTCTTAGTAAAGTATCTCACGAATGGAAAAAAAAGTATCCAGTGTACTAAGTACTACTATGAAATCAATATATAACCACCTACACACTCATACAAATGGCAAAATATAACTATAGTCCAGAAAGTAGAAGGGAAGAGGAGAGAGAGGGGAGGGAAGAGGTGGTATTTTGAGGAGGGAGGGTATTCTGGGGGACGTCACCTAATGTGCATGATGCAATGGTACATTTGAAAAATATTAAGAAATCAGTATAATTGTGATGGATGTGTTACTTAGTTCAGTGCAAGCATTTCACATTATATATCGAAGCGTTACCCTGAACCCCATAAGTGCATCAGTGTAGAAATTTATGATCTAATAAAAAAAATTAAAAAATAAAATAAAAGAGAAAAAAAAGAGAATGTCCTTTCATGTTAACAAATATATATATTTATCATTATGTTATTGTTTGCATATTTTTCTATTACATCAGTGTTCTTTTTAGCATTGAAATAACCTAGGTTTAGTAGGCACGTGTAACTTATTTTTTCCATTTCAAATAGCATCTAAAATTTACAGATGACATTCATTTTGACTTCTTCAGTAGGGCTTGATTAGCAGGTAGTAATTTGACAGGTAAAGATACAGGAAAAGGAGACTGTGGTTCAAGAATTTGTTGAAGACACAGGAAAATGAAGTTTGGCTGAAATGTGGTTGGGTAATAGTGGGAGATACGGTTAGAAAGTAGATATTTAGGGACTCTTTTGTTGAAATGATAGAATTTGACTCCAACCCCAAGTGAAGCAGAACAGAAATACGTTTAATAACTTGGAAGCCCAAGATAGCTGGATGCAATGCTCGGTGCTACTGTCCCATCCCTTACTTGTTTCTACTTCTGTCCCTTCTCAGTCTCAGCGCTGGTTCTCTTGCCTGTTGGTACAGGAAGGGAAGGAGCCCCTGGCCCTTCCAATTCAGCATCCAGCAGTTCATCTCACAGGGAGGGTCTCTTTCTTTCATTACTCGTAAACATGAGGGAAGGCCACAGTGGATAGTGTCTGTGTGGGGCAGAACTGAAGTACAGGCCCACATAAGGTCAGGAAAACGTGGGAACTACAGTCATCTCTTCCCCCAGAACCCCATGGAACAAGTAGAATCCCTCAAGGGAAATAGAGTGTCAAACAGGGAAGACAGCAGACACCTGCCACACTGTCCATTGAGCTAGGTCTCTCCCAGAAGTCTCCAGGTGAGCCTCCCAGAGTGCTAGGATTACAGTCATGAACCACCAGGCCCTGCCCATCAGTCGTTTTTGTTCCACACTGATTACCCACATACCTTCAGAGGAGGCACTGCTGTAAAGCCTCCACACAGCAGGCACTTCACATTCTGTTTGCTGCTGCTGGGGCAGGAGGGGACAGGAACGGGGTGGGGAGGTGGCAGCAAGCACGCTTCTGGGAAGAGGTGGCATTTCTACCTGAGTCTTTAAGGATGAATGACTGGCAAGCAGAAAAAGGGCGGCACTTCAGGTGGAGGGTGTGACCTGGGTGTCAACACACAAGGTCAAGGATGTGGGCTTGAGAGATGGTGAGAAATGTGGAAGTGGCTGCAGCTGGCCTTGTGTCTGTGTCAGCATTAGTTACCTTTAATACTTGTGGCTCTAGGAGGAAGAACAAGTAAAGAAGCAGAGAAACGCTTTTTCTACCAGGATTTAATGAGCAAATGCAGACAGTATGGCGAGGACCAGGGACCCCTGAACCATATTCTAGTCCAGGGACATAAGTCTGGTGCCTTTCCTGCCACAGCAGAGTGACTTTATTTCAAGAGACCAGACAATTCATTTTCAAATAATAAAAAGAAAACATTTATTTGATTTTAAAATATAGATTGAATGGCACTGATAGCGCCCAAATTTTGGTACCTTTTAGCAGGAAAAAAAAGTGTTTTTTTTTGTTGTTGTTAAAAATAAACTTTTAAAAAGCTTAAAAGACTTGCCATGAAGAGTACAACATGAGATTAACAAAACAAGTTTAAAAATCATCTGTGTACAGTGTATGTAAAAACAAATCATAAGTTGATGTCTGTCTCAGGTCATGCATATTTTATTTCCTAGACACAGACTGATTTTTTCCCCTGTGCTTTAAGTTCAGGTTTTAAATTTGCTTCCAATTCCAGGAGAGAATGTCTGAGTTTTCTTTTTATCAGGTAGATTTGGAAAGGTAGAACAGCCTTTTTTTGTTGTTATGCAGTTTCGGATCATTGCCTACCAGAAGGCAGGTCGCCATTATTGTTGTTTTACTTCCTTCATATTAGAACCTGCTGGAGCTGCATATGCTTTGGCTTGAGTCAAGGCCACAGTCAGCATAGAAAGGTTCTGGTAAGAGATATGTATTAAAGGAAATGGATTTGGTGATTTGGAAGTTTTATTGTATAAGCTAACTGTGGCCCGGTCCCTTTGTAGGGCTGCACACAGGTTTATTGCATCGCTGGCAGAGCCAGGGCCTTAGTCAAACAAAGAAGGTGGCGGGAACACCTGGGAGCGTTACCCTTAAAGTTGGTTCTTCTCTTTCTTGTGCATGTAACTGAAACACCATCTTTCAAAACAAGAGAAAAGAAAAGCCTGAAATTTTTGTGATACTCAACGAGACTCCACTTTAGATAAAGCAATAATGGAAATCTAGCTTTATTTTTGTAACAAATTGTGCTTAGAAAGCTGACTGGGAAGCCAGGAAGCTTGGCTTTCAGAATTCTGCTGTAATCCCGGGTGGAAAAAAGTACCACCCAGATGGCACTGGCGGGAGATTACTGACTGGTAATCCTTCCTTGTCCTAGAAGATTAAGTCTGCCCTGGTGTAGTTGTGGTCAGCTGACTGTTTTAAAAAATTAGTAAATTGTAGTTTCTTGTAATTCTGCCAACTTCTGATGTGGGTTTGAACTGTTTGTACACCTGAACCACGTTGCAGAACCGGCCCGCCTTTGTTTACTGAGGGAAGCTGCTCCCCTGCCCAGGTTGTTCATTGTTGACTAAAAGTAACAACAGGTGGTGACTAGAGCCCCTCCTGAGGTTGCTCAGGATAAGTCATTTATTAAATAGGTCTGTTCGTCAGGAGGGTTCTCCTGAAGGAAATGCTGTATCACCCGGAAGCCAGGGCATCTAAGCTCTGTGTTGACTTCTTTCATGAGATTGCATCCAGCAAAAGGGAATATGGGCAAAGCTGTGCTCATCTGAGGAATCAGGTTCCGAGGTTGTAAAGCCATGTGTTCTGCCTTTGCCTGGAATGGATTGTAGAGAGATGGACTTATATGAGGACTACCAGTCCCCGTTTGATTTTGATACAGGAGTGAACAAAAGCTATCTCTACTTGTCTCCTAGTGGAAATTCATCTCCACCTGGATCACCTACTCTTCAGAAATTTGGTAACTACTAATTTTGTAAAGTTAAGCTTGCTTATAATCAAATCTAGACATAACTTGGAGTTTGCCTGGCTTTAAAATTATTGAAAATGTCTCAGGTTATTGCTGGGTTGTTAACTAGCTAACAAAGCTGTTCTAGATTCAATACAAAGAGATAAATAGATAGCTCATTAAATATTTAGAATATCTGTATACTGTGAAGTTAGATGATAATTACAATTCTTCTCTATTGATATGACCATCTCACTTTGAGTTTGTTGAGCTGGGTAACAACAAAGGAGGAATCTGAAGGCCTTGATTTCCAGTGGCCTATGTAACTTATGAAGACTTTGCTGATATTTGTTTTTAGAAAAACAAGGTTAAAGTATTTGACTCACTGACTAAATTTAAGATCCTGCTAATCGATGCCCTGAGTTCTGTTATGGAATATTGAGAGTGGCAAGAATTTTTTTTTTTTTTTAAAGAAAAACTCAAAATTGCTGTATCTTTGGAAGCAGCCTTTCCTGTAAATGTGCCGGTAGGAGACTGCTCTGAGGGCCAGGAGCATTGTCAGGGAGGGTTTTCATTTCTCAGCCCAGGGCAGCACAGAGCTAGAGGCAGCTTTAGCTGTCCATCCATGCCGGCTCCCACATTTTACAGCAGATACTGTGAGATGGCTGAATGACCTCGTAACTCTTGCCAGAGAAGCAACCAGATGTTCCCAGAAGTTAATTTTTTCCTTATTAATGAAGAATAGGTCACATTTTGTTCTTCTTAAGCTAAAAAAAGGGGTAATTTAGTAACAAGTCATAAAGGTTATAGCATGAGACCTAGCTGTTAAGTATTTTAGGCTTGTTGGTTTGCTGGCAGCAGGGTGTGTGCTAAAGCAATATTCCTCTAACTCCTGGTTGCAACTGGTAACCACATTTGGGGGTGTAGTTGGGATTTTTTAGGAAGAGGAAAATGTTGATGATAAACAGAGAGGGACCAGCGCCGGTCTGTAGAAGTTGGGGGCTGGTAGACAGCTGCTAGATATCTGTTGGGGGCAGTCAGATTGCCAGGAAGCTTTTTCCTGTGCTGAGTGTGTCTTGCCTGTGGGGCGCACCTTGGACCTCTGTAATAAAGGGGCCTGGAGTCTCCCCTTGCCCAGCGCTTTTCTAACCTCTAAGTCTTATATATAAAGGCAGCACACAGAGTGGGGAAGTTAGAGCTGGATAACACAGTAAAGCCTAGGTGACAAGGGACCGTAAAAACCGTTGAGGAGCTGGGGCTGCCGTTGTAATCTTCAGGTAGATTTTGGCAATCAGAGCACAAAGATTGGAGATTCCTAGGACGTCCGAGGCTGCTTGTTTCTTTTAGTTCTCACCTGCTCTGCTTGTCTGTTTTCACTTTCCCAGTTACCATCATCATGTTTTCTGTCAAAAGCACACGAGTGTAGGGTCGGGTGGGCCTCTAGGTAAATGAAAAAATTACATTCACGATTCTTAGTAGTTGTCTGAAAGTCCCTAGAGTTGTAGAATTAAAAAACAAAAATAAAAAAGCAAATGAAGAACAATTTAAAACAAACTCATGTATCTATGAGCGTGTAGATTTAGTAGTTTGCATTAATAAATTGAAAGACAGGATAGTGGGTGAGCATTCAACCAACAGAACCACCATAAGCAATCATCTGGTAAGAACAGGGTGATTATAATACAGCCAAATAAAAGGGGGACCCGGAAGAGTGATTACCAGTTCCTGTGCTTGGGACTCATGGTGTGTAGATGGAAGAATAATATGCCTTTGTTGGGTTTGTACGTTCTGTATTTCTATGTAGGTGCTGTTAGGACCAATACATCTTGGATCCACTAAAAGTTCATGTACTTTTGGCCGCTATGTATTTTCTTGATTCGCAGACAGGTAATGCAGACAAAAAAGACTGCTGTAAAAAGTGTGCTGTCAGAAAGATTGGGAATGCCGATCTGAAAAGAATGTATCCTTGCGTTTATCCAAAATGCTATCATGGAGCATATGAGAAAGTAATGCATTTTAATCTACAGGCAGGATATTTCTAAGACACAATGAGAGTGAAAGTTAAGATGAGGCCAGTGGCTGTATTAAAAAGAGGCCTTTTGTCACAGACATTTAAACTCTTTTTTGGAATGACAAACCTATATTCAGAAATGCCTGATACTTCCTAACCCACAATTCTCATAAACACAAGTATCCGTCAATAACCAAAGCAAAATTTTATGAACTAGAGCTTATCCTTACTATTTGTGATGTACTGTTATTTTATACTATTCTATTCCATTTCTTCTTTTTAAAATGCTCACCTGGTACTGCTAAATGGTTACAACTCATAGTTTGAAAAGACTGACTTATGATAAGCTACAGAATCTGGAATATATGCTCCATTAAGGAATGCTAGTTTTGTCTTTTTTGTTCATTGCTGTTTCCCCAAGGACCTGAAATAGTGCTTACATTTATGGCTCAACAAATATTTGTTGAACGCATGAGTGAGTGAAACTGTTAAGGACTAGTTCACACCCTCCTTCTTGTTTTATTGATGTAAACACTGAGACTGGGCAATACCTGTGATGTTCCTAAATCACAAAGTTTAGTCTAAACTTGGATGTACGCTCATCTCTTCTCAAGCCAGTGGGTTTTTTTTTTCCCTCTATGAACATGTATTCAAATACAAATCTTTTTGTAGAATGACATTTTCAGTTGTCTAGGATAAATATCTGGGAATAGAATGCTTGGATCATAGAGCAGGTATTTTTAAAATTTTACAAGAAATTGCCAGTCCATTTTGCAAAGTAGCTGTAAGGCCAGTGGGTTTTCTTGGTTTTTTGTTTTTGTTAGATCACATCTCACCCTCTCTGGTCATGGATATTATAGAACAGGTTAACCATTCAAGGTATAACTTCTCCCTTGGTCAAGGGTTTTACCGTGAGAGGGATGGGATGATTTGTTGATTCTTTATGTGCCTGTAAGACCTGAACATGCCATTTCACCTTTAAGGTTGCTAGTCCGCCCTAGGGAAGTCTCACAGTTGGTGTCTTTTTTTTTCCTCTTTTTTTGCATTTTCTTGTCTATTCTGTGAACACCTATAAGGATAATTTCCCAAATGTTATTTGCATAGAATCTCTCTTCCTTTTATTAATTTTCTGATATTCAGGAAGATGCAGCCCTGGCTTATAGCACCATTGGTTATTTCTTGTCACTTCAGGAAATGCGAGCAAAGACATTTTAGATTTAATGCTGTTATATTTGAAACTCTAAAAAGACTGGTGAATCTAATTCCTTGGCTTAGTTTTCTTTTTCTTTCTTTTTTTTTTTTTTTTGAGACAGAGTCTCACTGTGTCGCCCTGGGTAGAGTGCCGTTGTGTCACAGCTCATAACAACCTCAAACTCTTGGGCTTAAGTGATTCTCTTGCCTCAGCCTCTCAGGTAGCTGACACTACAGGTGCCCACCACAACACCCAGCTGTGTTTCGTTGCAGTTGTCATTGTTGTTTAGATGGCCTGGGCTGGGTTTGAACCTGCTAGCCTTGGTGTATGTGGCTGGTGCCACAGTAACTGTGCTACGGGTGCTGAACCGGCTTAGTTCTTTCATTCTGTTTTACTCTTTTTGATTTCTACACTGTGCCATTCTCACTACTTCTTTTTTTTTTAATTAAATCATAGCTGTGTACATTAATGCAATCATAGGGTGCAATATGCTGGTTTTATTTATAATTTGAAATATTTTCATCAAACTGGTTAACGAAGCCTTCATGGCATTTTCTTAGTTACTGTGTTCAGACATTTATATTCTGCATTTAGTAAGTTACCTGTACCCTTCTAAGATGCACCATAGATGTGGTCCCACCAGTTACCCTCCCTCCGCCCATCCTCCCTCCTCCCCTCCCTTGCCCCTTTCCCCATATTCTTGTGCTATATAATTGGGTTATCGCTTTCATAAAAGCTATAAATTAGTTTCATAGTAGGGCTGAGTACATTGGATACTTTTTCTTCCATTCTTGAGATACTTTTATAAATAAAACAGACCTAGAGACTGCGGTTTCTTATTCCTACTCTGGTCTTACAGCCATTGTTGTCTGTTTGAAGCTTGTAAGAGAGGTACATGCAGTTTTCTTCCCCAGAGAAGCTTCTAGGGCTCAGTTATACATTAACAAGTACTTTCTTGTGTAGATAGTGTTAAAATTCAGCCTAAGTTGCAGATATCTTAGACTCCTTCTCTGGCATTTTCTTCCCTTTTACTTAAATTTTCTTGGGGACAGCTGATATTATACTCTTCCTTCTGTGAGCTGTCGTTTGTACCCACCTGTACTCTTCTTCTGTAACATGAAGGTAGGTGACCTGTTCCAAATGGTAACAATCTTCAGATAGATTATGTAGGAGATAGAAGTTGTTAGTCTGTTTTAAGTTAAAAAAAAAACGTTTGTATGTAAAAGTGGTGATGTGAAAATGCATTATAATTTTTAAAAGTTCAAAATGAAAGCAGAAAAGGAGAGGAGAATGGTTCTTTGCCTCTCACTCAGTCTTGTGTAGCTTTTCTCTGATTATTCACTAATTCAAAGCATGTTGATGGGCAGGTGTGTGCCGGCTCAACACTGCATCAGAGGCTGTGCTGGGCTGAAGGCACAGGATCGGAAGGAGAAGGCCACGTACCATCCAGCTGCAGGCCATGGTCTAGCCCAGGAGATATCACACAGAGGTCGCTACCCCCAGGGCCAAGGCTCACATCTCAGCCTGGACACAGGGAAATTCTCAGAAGCAGGAGAAACCTAAAACTGACTTGTTGAAGTGAATGGGACTTGGAAAAATAGGGAGGCAGTTTTCAGGCAGAGAAAATACCACGTACAAAGACAAAAAAAGAGAGCATGTTTTAGAGAGAGATATATGGAGGTGATTAATGTCACTAATTAGACACTTAAAAATGGATAAAAAGACACACATTATATATTTTATCATAATAAAAATTAAATGGGACAAAAAATATGAGAGTTATATTAAAACATTTTTTTTGAGTTATACTTTCCTTTAAAAAAAAAAAACAAAAAAAAAACAAGCTAGTCTCCTGGAGACATAACTGGGTGTGGGGTTGCTACTGACATCTAGGGGTAGAGGCCGGGGTGTTACATAGGAGGGTGCCTAGGACAGCCCCCACCACAGAATTCTTCAGTTCACAATGTCTGTGGTGTTGCAGCAGAGAACTCCTGTTCTAACTAGATCCTTTCTGGGTTTTCTGAAGGGACTCACCCTGGTGTGGGGCGAGTTGGAAGATGCAGTGGGAAGGGCCTTGGGCAGTGAGGGCAGAAGCAGGAGGTGTGTGTGGTCCAAGTTGTCAAGAGCAAGAAGCTTTAAGAGGTTAGAAGCTGTGAAAGGATTCAAGGCGAGCAGTGTTGCGGTCGATAAAAGCTCTAGGAAGCTCGCTCTGGTGGCAGGATGGTGAATGGATTGGAGAGGACAGAGACCTTCAGGGAGCTTTAGCCTGAGAGCCAAGCCTCATGGAAGAGAAGGCGAGAGAGAAGAAATCTCCAGGATGAGTTGCGAGGCATAGTAAAGTGGAGAAATGACAAATCCTTGTGCCCACCTCTTATAGGTAAGGGGTCTGAGGCTCTTTTGAGGATAAATATTTGGTTAAAGGTCTTCCCGCTAGTAGTTGGCTGAATCAGTTTTTATACACTTTTCAGTCTGTATTAGTTTCCTTGGGCTGCATAGCAAACCTGGGTGGCCTAAAATAGAAACTTCTTGTCTCTTTGGGTTGGAAATCTGAAATTAAGGGGTTGGCAGTGCCACACTACCTCTGAAACCTGCAGGGAAATTTTTCCATGCTGCTTCCTCACCTCAGCTGGTGGCTTGCAATGCTTGGCCTTCCACGGCTTGTAGCTGCATCACTCCTGTCACTGTCTTCCTCATCACAGGTGTTCTGTGTATCACACATGTCTGTCTGCTCTCTACATCTGTGTTCAAATGTCCTTTTTATAAGGGTGTTAACCATCAGATTCAAGCCCACCCTAATCCAGTATGACTTCATCTTAACTTGATTACTTCTGCAGAGAACCCGTTTCCAGAGATGCATTCCCAGGTAACAGGGGGTAAGGGACTGGGAGGTTAGGCAATTGAATGTATTGTTTAAGGCGACAGTTCAGCTCACAACATTATCTCATTTCAAAGCTCATACGTGTCTTTACTCTTTTTCAAAACCTTTCCTCTCATAACGAAGCACTTGAATTAAAGGCTTCAAGATTCTTTTCAGATCTAAAATGGTTTGAGATGGCTAAAAAGCTTTTAATTGCTAATCAGAGGAAGTCTTGAAGCAGTTGGTCTTAATTGGAGTGAGAGTCAAAGATGAAGAACTGTTTAGGTGGGTGCTCCAAAGTGGGAGGGAGGATGGGGCCACAGCACCCAAGGAGAGGAACTCTTACACATGGTTTAATGGTAGGTTCTGCATTTTTAATAAAAGCGGCTTTTACTTTTTTCCCTGGTTGAAATTTGTGGAAATATGTGGCAAAAATGTGGTTATGTGTGGGAAAGTGAAGAGAAGGTTGCTTTGATCAAATCTTTAACCAATATAACCATTCAAATACGGTGTTTATTAACATTCTGCCAAAGTTGCTTTGATCAAATCTTTAACCAACATATCCATTCAAATACTGTGTTTATTAACATTCTGCCTTGATGCTGAGTTCTCAGATGAAAAGAAGGAAATTAAATGAGAACTTTGTAGTCTAGAACTAGGAACCCCTTCAAGATGGGACTCTTTTCTCTTTGTCATTCTGGGTGGTCCTACTATTCCTTCCTAGATCATACTCCCTCACACACATTTCCACTGAGGCCAAAAGTGTAAGAACTTCATCTGCCTTAAATTATTCACTAGCTCTCTGAAGTGTTGTATTTTGTCAACTCTAACACAGCACAAATTGTAAGAAGTATTTGTATTTGGTTAAGGAAAAAAAATGCTGTCAATTGAACTAAAAAAGCAAACCAAAAAATCAACAGTGCTTTATTGTCATGTACAATTTAAAATTTTACATTTATTGATTTTTTTTTTTTTGAGATAGTTTACTTTGTTGCCCTTGGTCGAGTGCTGTGGTGTCATAGTTCACAGCAACCTCAAACTCTTGGATTGAAGTGATGCTCCTGCCTGCTACATGTCTGGCTATTTTTTTAGAGACGGTTACTCAGGCTGGTCTCAAACTCCTGAGCTCAAGCGATCCACCTGCCTTGGCTTCCCTGAGTGCTAGGATTATAGGTGTGAGCCACCATACCTGGCCTGTTTATTGAATTTTTAAAGATTTATTCAGACATGTACACTGATCATAACACTGCTGTGCATATTTTTTAAAATAAAAAGTTAATGCTATGCTCAGCGCCCATAGGTCAGTGAGTAGGGCACCAGCCACATACACTGAGGCTGGCAGGTTTGAGCCTGGCCTAGGCCTGCTAAACAGTGATGACAACTGCAACAAAAAAATAGCTGGGTGTTGTGGCGGGTGCCTGTAGTACCAGCTACTTGAGACTCTCAGGCAAGAGAATCGCTTTAGCACAAGAGTTGGAGGTTGCTGTGAGTGGTGATGCCATGGCACTGTACACAGGGCGACATAGTGATGCATGATACAGTCTCTCTTAAAAGAGATGTCTATAACTGGATTTGGGATTTTCTAAATACATGTATTTTATTATTCTTCATTACATTATTCTCTCCCCCACCCCTCCATGGTAAGACAGAATTGATTTACAGAAAAGAATACAGAAAACACCAAAGCTCCTGGTAGAGGGAGAGATTTCAAGTAAAGTAACTGGGTCTTTTTTTTTTTTTTTTTTTTGTGGAGACAGAGTCTCACTTTATCACCCTCGGTAGAGTGCCAGGCCATCACACCGCTCACAGCAACCTCCAACTCCTGGGCTTAGGCGAGTCTCTTGCCTCAGCCTCCCGAGTAGCTAGGACCACAGGTGCCCGCCACAATGCCCGGCCATTTTTCTGTTTTGCAGTTCAGCCGAGG
>CAUYRH010071295.1:0-10140 GCA_963574655.1 Perodicticus potto | reverse complement strand
CAGCTACTTGGGAGGCAGAGGCAGGAGACTTGCTTGAGCCCAGGAATTGGAGGTTGCTGTGAGCTGTGATGCCATGGCACTCTATCCAGGGTGACAGCTTGAGGCTCTGTCTCAAAAAAAAAAAAAAAAAAAGAAAGAAAAAAAAATGTATATTTGAATCCTGATCCCAATAAAGTCCTGTGGTAGCCAACCTCCAAAATGGCACCCAATCACCCCTGTGCCTTGGTATTCACATCTTGGTGTAATATCCTCTTACACTATATCAGGATTGTTATCTGTGATATTGGTCACACATCTGTGTGATGATGTCACCTTTGAGGCTAGTAGGTATAAAAAGACATTAAAATTTGGTGGCTTCTGCCTCTTTCTTTCTCTGGACCTCCTGCTTTCGGGCAAGTCAGGGAGCTCTGTATAAAAGCACGCAATGAGGATGTGAGGTACTCTGCCAAATAGTCAGTGAAGAGCTAAAGTATTTTGCCAACAGCCATGTGAGCAGGCCTTCCAGGGAGGATCCTCTCGTACTAGTTACACCCTCAGATGATTGCAGCCTCAGCTGATAGCAGGACTGCTACTCCACAAGCGACCCTGAAACACAGACACACTCAGCTTAGCTGCTCCTAGATTGCTGACCTCCAAACACTGCATAAGATAAAGAATGTTTGGTTCTTTAAATGGGATTTGAGGTAGTTTATTATGCAGTGAAAGAATAGTATCTTACCTAGAAGCGGGATGTGACATAACGAAAACCTAGAATGTCAGAGTGGCTTTGGAACTGGTAGCGGGCATACAGAAGGACTTGGAGAAGAATGTGAGTCAAAGTTTGAAGAGCCTTGAAGAAATTGTAGCTACAGGACAGAGAACCTGTGAGGTAGCAGGTGACATCTTAACAGATTAGAAAAGACCTACTGGAAACTAGAGGGGAAGAAAAGTCTGTTAGATAGTGGCAGAAAGTTAGTAATTTTGTCACTTCAGTTATATACAAAGTAGAAAATATGCCTAATAAACTGAATGACCTAGCAAACAGGATTTCCCAGGCAAATGTCACCTGGTTTCTTCTTTTCGTTTATAGTAAAATGTGTAAAAATAATGATAAACCAAAGGAAGAACTATTATGCTAAAAGGAGCCAGAACTTGATGGGTTTGAAGATACCCAACCCCTTCAGATGACAAATGATGCTAAAATTAGGAGAGGGCTCTAAGCAAAAAGCATTGCCAGGGAAACATGAAGTTGAGGGTGCAGCCGTCAAGTCCTTTAAGACTTCAGAAAGATCTAAGGTCTGCCTAAGAGTATTTTTATTCAGACTTAAAGGATGTACTTACAGAAAATGTCTGAATCAAATCACAGGTTTTTAAAAAGTTTAAAGGTGTTTACATCAGCAAAAACCTAAGGTAAAGAAGAATTTACATGGAAAAGATTTGTCGGTTGCTTTTACCTAATGAAGTGACTCAAATAAAATTCATAGAAGATCCACAAAGTTTTAAAGAGAATTATATTAGTAGAAACACAGTCAGCCTGTATTGAAAGGGAGAGTAAGAAATGAAAAGGGGCTCCTGGACACCCAAGCTTCTATAGGCAGAGAGCAGGCAAATCAGTCAATATTAAAAGAAAGAATTACTCAGTAAGTAGATTCAAGATTCTAGAAGGCAAAACTGAGTTATTTCTGGGCCTTAAATCCCAACCTAGGAACTGCCAATCTGTGCCCAGGTGGATTTCAGAATTTCTGTGTACCTGTGAACCCTGGATGTTGCCCCCTTGTAAATACACATGTCCACAACAATTACCTTATTTATTTTCCATTAGTTGTATGAGAGCAGATTACTTTGGGTCTGTAGGTTATAGGTCTTCAGATCAAAAAGAACTATATTTGAGGAGCTGTACTTGAAGAAGTACACCTGAAGAGTATGATCCACACCTAGATCTGATTTCAGTTTTGCGGCTTTGAGCTAAAGCTATACTAGAATGAGCATTTTGGAGAGATGAATGTATTTTACATACCAAGAAACGTGACTCATTGGAGCCAAATGGTGATAGGCAGCCTCCTAGCACTCACATTCTTGTGTAGTCCTCTCCCACAATGTATCAGGGAATGTCTATGGGACTAATTGTATACAGTAGAGGTAACAGTATATCACTTTGAGTGATAGTAGTTTGTTTGTATCCCATCAATCGATCTGGGGAAAGCTGGCTACTCTGTTGAGAGTGAGCCATCTTGGTAATAGATCCCCATCACTAGTTAAGCCATCAGAAGACTGCAGCCTAACTAACGGCTTAACTGCAAACTTATGAGAGCTTTATGAGCCAGAATACCTAAGTAAGCCATCCCTAGATCCCTGACCTTAAGAAAATGTATGATGCAACTATTTTTAAAGTTAGGATAATTTGTTTTACAGCAACAGATAACAAATACAAGGGCACGCATTGTTTCATATATTAATTCATCTCTCCCTTAGTTTTTTTTTTTTTTTTACTCTTTCTTAATGACAGAGTTTCACTTTGTCACACAGGCTGAAATGCAGTGGCATAATGATACCTCACTGTAGCCTTGAGCTCCTGGGCTCAACTGATCCTCTCACCTTAGATTCCTAAGTAGCTGGGACTACAGGCATGAGCCACCATGCACAGCTAAGTCAGTTCCTTTTAATCTATGCTTCTACTATTTTCTCTTCCTCCTCTCTCTCCAATAACATGTAATAATTGTTGAGGTTATTTTTTTCCCAACATTTTCCAAGATTTAACTTTCTTGACTGCACAGTCATGGTGTGATAGATGGATCTAAGATATTGATCAGGTTCAATATTGTTGGCAAGATTTTAAAATTGGTAGAAGTGTGTTTTTCTATTAAGAAAAACAGTAGCTATCTGTGTACAATAAATGTTTTTATTCAGAATTTCAAAATGGCAATTTTCTATCATTCCATCTTCATTTATCAGCTGGAATACACATATGAAGAGAAGTTTCACCTCATCTACTATTTTGTTTTGGTTACCTACAGTTCATATAGAAAAGGAAGAATAAATGCCTAAATATGTTTTATTTACTTTTTTAGACTGATTTTCAAGATATTGTATTGATTCAACAACATCTTCCAGTGTTGACCAAGTAGATGCTTTCTGTTTTACTATCATTATGAACTTATGAATTTGGAGACACATGACAAGTCCCAATCCACTGCATTTACTGTCCTTATTCATATTCAAAGCGCCTCATCTTTGGCTAGTGGGATGCTTTTCAGTTGAATTCTGAGTCCATTTGACATGATCCCAATAATCTCTGAGGTGTTATCTTGCACAACAAAATATTATAGGCTCATCTTATACTTATCCTGTACATGACTGAAGTCAACACTATTTCAAGGGTTTATGGTATCTTTTGAACAGCAGTTTTGAATTTTAATGTATTTGATTTTTCTGTATGGTTTTAAGTAGGGAGTCCAATTTCATCTTTTTAAACATGGATATTCAGCACCATTTATTACAATGCTGTTGCTTTCCTTGCTGGTCTATAATGCCACTTCTGTCTTAAAACAAGATCCCTTCAAGAATGCATGTATTTCTAGACTTATAATCAAGCATAAGTCCATTTTTCCATTTCTAAGCCAATATTACATAATTATTATAGTTTTTTTTTTTTTTTTTTTGCAGTTTTTTTTTGGCCAGGGCTGGGTTTGAACCTGCCACCTCTGGTATATGCGGCCGGTGCCTTACTCCTTTGAGCCACAGATGCTGCCCAATTATTATAGTTTTAACAGCTTTATTGAGATGTAATTCACATACTTAAAGAGCACAATTGAATGGTTCTTCATGTATTTACAGATATGTGAAATCATTGCCAGTTTTAAAACATTATTATCGCCTCAAAAAGAAACTCTATACCCTTAAGGTACCATGCCCCCAGGTCCCCATCCCTTCAAAAATTGACAGTCCTGAGCAACCACTAACAGATTGTCTCAATAGATTTCCTCGATAGAAATTTCATGTAAATAGAATTGTATGATATATGACCTTTTGTGACTGGCTTCTTTCCTTCAGGGCAATATTTTCAAGTTTCATCTATGTTACATGCATCACTACTTCATTTCTTTTCATGGCCAACATAAATTCCACTGTATGAACACATCTTTAAAAATATTTTTTGATCAGTTGATGGATATTACAGTTGTTTTTACCTTTTTATGTCTAATTGTTGTATATATAGTTTTTTTTAACCTTTTTAAATATAATTAATATATGAGACAGGGTCTTGCAATGTTGCCAGGGCTAGAGTGCAGTGGTGTCATCACAGCTCACTACAACCTCAAACTCCTGAGGTTAAGCAAGTCTCTTGCCGCAGCCTCCTGAGTAGCTGGGACAACAGGGTGTGCCACCATGCCTGGCTAATTTTTCTATTTTTTTGTAGAGACAGGGTCTTGGTCTTGCTCAGGCTGGTCTCAAACTCCTGGCCCCAAGCAGTCCTCCCACCTCAGCCTCCCAGAATGCTAGGATTATAGACATGAAGCACTATGCCTGGCCCAAATAACTAATATGTTTTTGTAATAATTCTTGATTATCTATCTTAAATCTGCTTCTGGAGTATTTTCAATTTATCCAACTATGCTTTTTCATATAGATTTTAGATGTTTTTCAAGTTCCTTGAGATACTTATTTGGGATTTTAATTGCAATTACATTCATTCCTTAGGTGAAAATTGTCATCTTAACCCTGGAGCCTTTTAATACTTGAACATGGTATATCTTTCTTAAAATGAGACATTCTTTAATGTCTTTCAATAAAGTTGTGTGATTTTTTATTCCGTAAAAGTGTTCTAAGTTAAAAGTAGGTAACTTCAAAGTTTATTTATATTTTTAAAATATTTTTAAAAGAAATTAAAATGGTATCTAAAAAAAATTATTTTCTAACAATTCATTTTTGCTGGGGAGAACTGTAACTCACTGTTTTATATTAATATTATATCCAGAATCCTTCCCAAGCTCTTATTTTAATGATTGATCTATAGATTTGTTGTCTTCATTTCTAATTTTTATATATTTTGTTTTTCTTGTTTTACTATACTGGCTAGGATCTCCACAATAGTACTTGCTTCTGATTCTAAGGGATTGCCTTCAAATACTTCACCTAAAATGATGTTTGTTATAGGTTTTATGGTTTTAAGGAAGTTCTACATAATTCTAAATCAAATTTGCCCAGGGACCTTATTTGAATCTGGTCCATACATAGAAGTATGTTTCTTATTTTGCAAATATATCATGTTTTCTAGACTTCTGTTGTTACTGATTTCTAGCTTAATTATCCTGTAATTAGAAAATGTGATCTAAATAGCAATTTTTTGAAAATTTTAAAGACTTTTTATGGTTCAGTGTACTTATAATATTTTTTACTTCTACTTTTAGTAATGATGGGCTAGATAATTTAGGCTAGTCTTTCTTCTGAAAGCAACTAGAAAACTGGACACAATACAAAACAAACATCTGAAGACATTAGAGATGGTGAAAAATCCAGAAGAAAAAAAACAGAGGTGTTTTTGTTTTTTTTTTTTTTTAATCGGCATTTATGCCATCTTTTCCTCTAGGGTATGTGCTGACTCCTGAGATGATGGCGGAGAAGCTAGAGAGATCTTCTAACTCATGGAGTTAAAAAGACAAAAATTGGAGTTCAGGGCCTGCTTTGGGAAACGGTCTCCGAGTCAGCATATCAAAGATCTACATCCTTAGAGATCTTTACCTTCAATAAAGAAATAAGAGAAGCACCAGATAATGGCAGACACCATACTTATGAAACACAGAGTTTAAAATAACTGTGATTAATATGTTTGAGAAAATAACAGATGAGATTGAGGTATGGGTAAAAAACTAGAAACAATAAAACAGAACCAAACAGAAATACTTGGACTGACAATAACCAAAAAGGTAAATAAATGCTTCAACAGAGTAAAAACTATTAAAAAGAAAATAGTGAATAGAAAGGGTAAGAACTATCCAGAATGAAACACAGAAAAAATATGAATGGAAAACATAAAAAATAAAGTGAAATAGTCTCCTACACATGTAAGTGGAGCCCCTGAAGAAGGGAAAGGAGAGAGAGCAAGAATCTGATGAGATAAAGCTGAGAATTTTCTAATAATAGTCTCAGGACATTAGATCCAGATTCAAGAAACGTTATAAATGTCAAAAAGAAAGTATAAACAAAACATGAAGAAAAACCTTATAGGCACATTAAACTTCAGCCAGTATCTTAAAAGCAGCCAGAAAGAAAAAGATTAACTTTGAAGTAGCAAAAACCATATAATCTAAAATAGTCATTATTTTTAGTTTTGATCTAGTACTTACTACTCTCTTACATTCATGTTCATTTACATATTGCTTATTATGACTAAATTGTAAATTTCCTGATGGTAGGAACCATGTCTACTTTATTATACCAGTTTCCTCAGAGTGTAGAACAATGACTGACCGGCACACAGTCAATACTCAACATTTAATGAATGAATAAAGCTAATTTAGGTTTCAACCAGATAGGTAATTTCATATAGTTTTGCTTTTTATTGCTCTTTATGGTGGTGGTTTTTAAAAGATTTTCCTGATACCAAAAGGCATCCAACAAATGGTATCAAGATCCCATTATATTCCTTGAAAATGTGCATTGTACAATTTGTGTAAAATTTGAAGAAGTTATTCCATCAATTACTCAGATATGGAAGATAATCCCAGGTACAAGTACGGTAAGCAACATGGGAAAAAGATTCAGAGGAAGTCTACTGAATTGTTACAGGGTAGCAATATGCAGCAGAACCTCCATAGTTGACCATCTCCCTTTACTGACCACTTAGGTTGACCTAATTTTCACAGAATGGACATGCACTACATATACGTATCAGTACAGTAGGCATAATTCCTGATGTTGACCACCTCTGTATGTTTGACCATACGTTTTGTTACAGTCCCGTGGGTGGTCAACTTACAGAAGGTACCACCGTATATCTGAAAAAATTTTTTTTCCAAACTAGAAAGATGACATAGGCAAACATGAAAAAAGCATAATTTTGAATATAAAAACTAAACTGTCATGCATTCTTTAAGTGAAATAAAGTACTTCAATTTATAAACCGTGGATATAAAAAGGTTGTAGAGTGTTAATGCCAGGAGTGGTGACCGATATTTTGGATACTTTTTACTCTGTTCCTCTTTTTCATGTCAAAGCAATTGTACTGTGTACAATTTTGCATCTTGCTCTGCCTCAGTTTGGGGTGCTATAATAAAACTACCATAAATGGGTTACTTAAATAACAGAAACTTTCCTTTCACAATTCTGGAAGCTGAGAAGTTAGAGATCAGGGTGCCATTATGATTAAGATCTGGAGTAGGCCCAGATGGAAGATCCTGGTTTGTAGTTGGCTGCCTTCTTTGCTATGTCCACGCATGGTAAAGAGCAGAGAAAGGGGGTAAACAAGCTGTTGGTATCTCTTTTTTAAAGGTACTAATCCTCTTGTAGTTCCAGCTATTTGGGAGCCTTAGGCAGGAGGATGACTTGAGCCTAGGAGTTTGAGGTTGCTGTGAGCCAGGCTGACACCAGGGCGCTACAGTTGAGGAGAACAGAGTAAGACAGTCTCAAAAAAAAAAAAAGAAAAGAAAAGAAAAAGGCACTAATCCCATCAGGGGGCTCCACCCTGATGACTTAATCACCTGTCCCCAAAGGCTTTCCCTGCCAGTGAGGATGAAGGTTTCAACATATGAATTTTGGGAGAGATAGAAATGCAGTCCATAAAATGTTCTTTTAACTTGAAAAGTAACAGAATTAACAACTCTTGTTGTACATAAGAATGTTCCTAACTTTTCACCATTATAAGTATATAAGAATTGCTACAATTAACATCTTTGTCCATAAAGCTACTATTATTATTATTTAGTTTGAGAAATGATCTCATCTGTCACCCAGGCTGGAATGCAGTGGTTCCACCATAGCTCACTGCAGTCTCAAAACTCTTAGGCTTGTGATCTTCCCATCTCAGCCTTCCAAGTAACTGGGACTACAGTTTCCCAATATCATGCCCAGCTAATTTTTTTTTTTTTTTTTTATCTTTTGGAGAGATGACATCTCATTATATTGTTTAGGCTAATCTCCAAATCCTGGCCTCAAATGATCCTTCCACTTTGGCCTTCCAAAGTGCTGGGATTATACGCATGAGCCACTATGCTTGACCCATAAAGCATTTTAAGAGTAATTTATGGGAATATTCTTATCTACCATATTTATTTAAATAATTTTAAGGGAAGGGTAGGCAAAGGAAAACAAACGCAAGATCCCAGCTCTTGAGCCATTTAATAGAAAAACAAATATACATTAGGGAAAATTACAAAGAAAGCAAATAATATTCATAGTTATTAAGAAAAATAGTAGAAATTTCTTGGAGGAGAAACTACTCAGAACATCTTGCAAAAATGACTTAATGGCTCAAAAAGTTCCAAGTCAGTGTGGTGATTGTTAGAGGAGGTAACTTTGTGCTGGTGCATTTTGAGAATAGCTATCAGTCAGGACATTTCAACCCATGATAGCCCTATGGTGAGCAACTAAGACTTTTCCCAAAGATTACATTCCTAACTTCCTTGCCAAAACTACCAAATTTCTTTTTAATTTCTATCACTTATGTCTTTTGTTCCCTTTCATAATTTTTCTCCTTTCTTTGTATCTTTGTCAAAGATGCCTACCTATTTTAAGTAATGGAAACAGGCAAATTCCTCTACTTCAAGGTAGGTAACATTATTCTATAGGATAAAAAAAGTCTGGGCAAACGCTGCATTTTAATCATTAAAAACCATTACTTGAATAACATTTTTTTCACACTGTAACAGAGATAACTGTGTGAAACATGAATATCAAAGGGTATTAACCAAGAGTTATTTATCAACTTGCCACACACCAAATAAGGAACACAGAACCTATGCTCTATTAAAAATGATAAGCAGATAACAAAAAATGACTGTGATTTCTTTTCATGGTTTTACTGTGGCAGGAATGGATTCCATCCTGATATTAATTCCAGTTTTACTGTCACATAGAAAGAGATGCTTTGTGAACCTCAATGAGGCTGCCAGGTTTAGGACAGATATAAAAACCACAGTGTCAGAAATGAAAGAGTAAGACTTCATAAGATGTGTTGTCTCTGACAGGCTGATAGCCACTTTCCTTCTCCACCTTTTCTTCCTCAAGGATAGCAGCTTCTTTCCAGATACAGCACCAGACAACTCCAATCCTTCTCTACAGCACTAACCATTTGCTGATGCCCTGGGGGTAGTCTATTTACAACCTTGTCCCCCAGACAGCAGAAGTGGAACCCTCAGGGAAGTTCTGGATTCATCCCTAACGGGATCTGTTACACAAACCTATTACCCAGTCCCATCCCACCTCCAGCTGTTTCTGTCAATACTTAGGATTCTTATAGCTCATTTGTCATGTTATTTGACAAAACAAAATTTAAAGTAAAAGATAACATATACTCAAGTCATACACTCAGCCTCTGTCCCCTTTTCTGATAGAAAGTAATGCCCTAGGCATGCTTCTTTGGGATTACTCAGAATCCTGATTACAGGTCTTTGGGCCATTTATAGCTTTGGCACCTTTCCCTCCAGGTACTTTGATAAAGAGGGTGAAACTTAGCATCCATAGCTATTCCTGCCTGCCCAACTTTCTTGACTTCTTCTGAAGCTTTAGTTTCAACCTCCCCAATTCCCACTTCATTACAAAACTTGACACTGTGGCAAAAAAAAAAAAACAAAAAACAAAAACTCATGGATGAAATTACAGATAGCCACGACTTAGGTAAGAATCCCTAAATTGCGAGAGACATTTCTGGGTTGAATGTGCTATGCATATTCATTTCAAGCCTGCCTCCAGTATTATGTCTCATTATAATCAAATTAAAAGTTAAAAAAAGTTGACTGGTACAGATTTAGGAAAAAACACAAAATGAAGAGGTATGTGGATTTCACTTCTTTTCATTTTTTTTTTTTTTTTTTTTTACTAAAAAGGAGACCGACAATATTGGAGTATGTTAAATGGTTAGAATTTTGTTCATACTGTCTATGTTCTTGGTGTATGTACTTATGACTGCGGCTCGCATATGTGAATAGGGAAGAAACTTCTCAGCAC
>CAUYRH010071293.1:0-29821 GCA_963574655.1 Perodicticus potto | reverse complement strand
GGCCCCCTGCACCGTCAGACCTCACCAGGATTCTGCCCCTGGGGTAGCACTGACAGAACACCTATTCCCAATGATCTAGGGAAAAGACGCTCTCCATTTTGGGCATTCCAATAAGTTTGTATCCGCCTCGCGCCTGAGCTGCGCGGGTCCCTGTGAGACCTAGCAGTGCGTCTTTCTGGTCATCAAACGCTGAGATCCACTTTTCGGTGGAATTTTTTTCCCAGTTAGGTTTTGTGAGTTGCGACCTGCTGTCCTCCCTGTGGGAGGGGCCGGTTGCCCCTCCGCCATTCAGGGGGAAACAGTTTACAGCAGTTTCCGCGGTTATGAACTATATTTCAAACACAACAATCCACCAAATCACTGTGCATTGCCAAGTGCTCATCCACTCCAACAATTCACATGGCGAAAGGTCCAGTACTCCCTCCCTCTCACCTGCTGACTGGAGAGTGATGAACTACCGGACTGTCACCACCGCCATCTTTCAAAGTTTCCCTCTTCAATGAATTTTAACATGTTCTTAACCTGGGAGGCATTATGATGAACATCCAAGTTTCTGGGAATAGAATTCTGGTTTGGAATTAGCATCAAAATTTCTGAAGTGTGAGTGCTTTGAGACTGTTATGAGAAATTTCTGGAAGAGTGAATACACCACTACTATCCATTTAAAGCACTTGTTTTAGTGTCTTCTTTTCTTCTTCCACCTCACTTGCCAGAATTTTAGTTTTGTTCTGTAGCTCTGATTATTCCTAATCATCAGCTCTATGGTCTCTGCCATTTTATCTATTTCTTTCCGCAATAATGCCAGACCTCCTTTATTAGCTCTATGCCATGTGCCCTTTCCATGTTCAGTAGACTTGACATGTTAGTTAATCTTTCAGCTTTTCAAGAGGGACTTTCTGATTTTCACAAAGTTGTAGCAATCTTTTCTTCAGAAAGTTGAGATGATATTGTATTTTTGTATTTCTTTCCTTCCTTCCTTTTTTTTTTTTTTATTAAATCATAGCTGTGTACATTAATGCATTTATGGGGTACAATGTGCTGGTTTTATATACAATTTGAAATGTTTACAACAAACTGGTTAACATAGCCTTCACTGCACTTTCTTAATTATTGTGTTATGACATTTATACTCTACACTTAGTAGATTTGACGTGTACCCATGTAAAATGCACCATAAGTGTGGGCCAACCAATTATCCTCCCTCCACTTATCCTCCTCACTCCTCTCCCCTCCCTTCCTCTTCCCCCTCATCTTGGGCTGTAGTTGGGTTATAGATTTCATATGGAAGTGTGGTTGATTATATATTGGTTTCATAGTAGAGCTGAGTAGTCTCACTCTGTCACTCTCTGTAGAGTGCCATAGCATCATAGCTCACAACAACCTCAAACTCCTGGGCTCAAGTGATCCTTTTGTCTCAGCCTCCCAAGTAGTTGGGACTATAGGTGCCTGATAATGCCCAGCTATTTTTAGAGATGGGGTCTCACTCTTGCTAAGGCTAGTCTCAAACTCCTGAGCTCAAGCAATCCACCCATCTCATCCTGCCACAGTGCTAGGTTAATAGGCATGAGCCACCAGGTCCAGTGATATTCTATTTCTTCTTTTTATTTACTATTTTCACTCAAAATTGTTAATGTTACTGATTCCATTATAGTTTGAAAATGCTCTCTGTTATTCTTTCAAAGAGGTCGCTAGGTTTTTCTCTTGTTGGGTGTAATCCTTATGTGTTTTACATTAGTATGCTTTGTCACTCAGAAAACAGATGCTTTGGATGATTTTTATTCCTTTTTGCTGTTTCTAACCTTTGTCTCTGACAATTCTTTTTCCTCATCATAAATTTCTCTTTTTGACTTTATTCTTTTTAAAATTTCAGATTAATATGAGGGTACAAATGATTAGGTTACATTGTTTGTGTTTGTTAGGTAAAGTCTAAGTTGTAGTTGAGCCCTTCACCCAGGAAGTGTGCTATATACTTTTACATTGTGCCCATTACATGAGAGCTTGCCAATCCTCTTTTCTCCCCTTGCCTCTCGCCCTCCCACTCCCACTTGATTTTAATTAAGTTTTTCTCTTATGTGGGTATGTAGTTGTTAATCTACGGGTTTCATACGAGTGCATTGGATACTTACTTTCCCATTCTTGTGCTACTTTACTAAGGAAAATGTTCTTCAACTCCATTCAGGTTAATTCAAAAGATGTAAAGTCTTCATCTTTTTATGGCTATATAGTATTCCATGGTACACATATACCATAGTTTATTAATCCATTCATGGGTTGATAGGAACTTGGGTTGATTCCACATCTTGGCTATTGTGAACTGAGCTGAGATGAATATTCTAGTGCAAATGTCCTTATGGTAAAGTGATTTGTTTTTCTTCTGGGTAGATCTTTTTGAATTTCTTTTCAACTGTTGAGATTTTTTTCTTAGAAGCATTTGGCTTACCACACATCTTGATCACTGATTCCTTAAGAACCTCCCATTCGATCCTACAATTCCTCTACTAGGTATATATCCAGAAGACCAAAAATCACATTATAACAAAGATGTTTGTACCAGAATGTTTATTGCAGCCCAATTCATAATTGCTAAGTCATGGAAGAAGCCCAAGTACCCATCAACCCATAAATGGACTAATAAATTGTGGTATATATACACCATGGAATATTATGCAGCCTTAAAGAAAGATGGAGACTTTACCTCTTTCATGTTTACATGGGTGGACCTGGAACATATTCTTCTTAGCAAAATATCTCAAGAATGGAAGAAAAAGTATCCAATGTACTCAGCCCTACTATGAAACTAATTTATAGCTTTCATATGAAAGCTATAAACCAATTATAGCCCAAGAATATGGGGAAAGGGGAGAGGGAAGGGAGGGGAGGGGTGGAGGATGGGTGGAGGAAGGGTAACTGGTGGGACCACACCTATGGTGCATCTTAGAAGGGTACAGGTGAAACTTACTAAATGTAGAATAAAAAAGTCTTCATGCAATAACTAAGAAAATGCCATGAAGGCTGTGTTAACCAGTTTGATGAAAATATTTCAAATTGTATATAAAACTAGCACATTGTACCCCATGATTGCATTAATGTACACAGCTAAGATTTAATAATAAAATAAAATAAAAGAGGGTTGTGCCCTCTTTTGTATTTATATTATATTTATATATATATTTTGAAGTTTATCAATTTTATTTATATTTTCAAATGGCTCAAAGGAGTAGGGTGCCAGCTCCATATGTCGGAGGTGGTGGGTTCAAGCCCAGCCCTAGTCAAAAACTGCAAAAACAAAAACAAAAATAAAAAAAACCCTTGGAGAAGCCACACTCAGAATAATTTGTGCCCAAACAACCAAAAGTGGAAGACAGCCCTTCATTTGTTCTTTTTTTTGTATATAGGAGAGTAGTTGACTTTTATATATTAATTTTGTATCCTGTAACCACCTTGCTGTGATTGCTTATTAGTTTTCAAATGTTTTTGTTGATTATTTGGGGTTTTATACATAGATAATCACATCACCTGCTAACAAACAGTTTTATTTCTTCCTTACCAATCTATGTATTTTTTATTTCTATTGTTATTGCATTAACTAAGATTTCAAGTATAATTTTGACTAGGTTTAGTGGGAGGGGATATCATTATGTTGCTTCCAATATGTATTGTATTAGGGAACAAAGCATCCAGTTTCTCACCGTTAAGAATAATGTTAGCTGTAGGGTTTTTTAGGGTAGATGTTTATCAAGTTGAAGAATTTACTCTCTATTCTTAGTTTGCTAGGATTTTAAATCATGAACGGATGTTAGATTTTGTGAAATCCTTTTAATGCATCTGTTGATAGGATTTTTTTCCATTAATCTGTTGATTTAGCTTGTTATTGTTATAGATTATTTGTACTGATTTTCACATGTGGAGCAAGCATTTCCTACCTGGGATGAATTCCACTAGGTTTGCTAATATTCTTTTTTTTTTTTGTAGAGACAGAGTCTTACTTTATTGCCCTCGGTAGCATGCAGAGGCATCACACAGCTCACAGAAACCTCCAGTTCCTGGGCTTGGGCTATTCTCTTGCCTCAGCCTCCCAAGTAGCTAGGACTACAGGTGCCCACCACAAGGGCAGGCTATTTTTTTTTGTTGTTGTTGTTGCAGTTTGGTCAGGGTCAGGTTTGAAACCGCCACCACCCTTGGTATATGGGGTCAGCACCCTACTCACTGAGCCAGAGGTGCCGCCAGGTTTGCTAATATTTTATTGAAGTTTTTTCATCTATGCTTGTGAGACCTATGTTTATCTGTAATTTTCTTTTCTCATAATATCTTAGTTTGGTTTTGATAGGCATCATAAAATGAGTCAGGAAATGTTCCCTCTGCTTCTATTTTCTAAAAGAGATCGTACAAAATCAGTATCATTTCCTTTGAAAATGTGTGGTAGAGTTTAAAACTGTCTTGGCCTGGTGCTTTCAATTTTGGAAAGTTATTAATTGTTGATTAAATGTCTTTAACATATATAGGCTTATTAAGATATATTTATTCTTGTGTAAGTTTTGGTAGATTGTGTCTTTCAAGAAATTAGATCATTTCAAATAAGTTAGGGTTGTTCATAATATTCCTTTGTTTTCCTTTTACCATTCATAAAATCAGTAGGGAAGGATCCTCTTTCATTTCCAATATTAGCTGTTTGCGTCATCTTTCTATTTTTCTTGGTTAGCCTAGCTAGAAGTTTATCAATTTTATTTATATTTTCAAAGAAAACAGGTTTTGGTTTTACAGGTTTTGTTTTCTTGATTATAATGTCTTTGGCATTTATTCTAATCTTAATTACAATAAAACATCCATAGGTGACCACCTCTATACATTGACCACTTCCTTAAGTAGACCTAATTTTTACAGACTGAACGTGTACCATGACATGTATGTATCAGTACAGTAGGTGTAGTTCTTTATGTGGACCACTTATGTATGTTGATCAGCTTGTTACAGCCCCTCAGGTGTTCAACTTACAGAGCTTCTATTGTATATCTTTTCTTCTGTTTCCTTTGGACTTAATTTACTGTTATTTTTCTAAGGTTAAAAACTTAGATTATTTATTTTAGATCTTTCTTTTTTTGTAACAAATGCATTCAAAGCTATAAATTTCCTCTTAAACAATGTTTTTTTCTGAACCACATAAGTTTTTTTTTTTTTTTTTTTGAGGCAGAGCCTCAAGCTGTCACCCTGGGTAAAGTGCTGTGCCATCACAGCTGACAGCAACCTCCAACTCCTGGGAGGAGGAGGTTCTCTTGCTTCAGCCTCCCAAGTAGCTAGGCCTATAGGCACCTGCCACAATACCCGGACATTTTTTTGTTGTAGGTATCATTGCTGTTTGGCAGGCCCAGACTGGATTTGAATGTGCCAGCTCTGGTGAATGTGGCTGGCGCCTTAGTCATGTGAGCTACAGGTGAACCACATAAATTTTGATAAGTTGTATTTTAATTTTCATTTAGTTCAAAATATTTTAATATTTCTTTAAAGATTTCTTTTTTTTTTAGTATTATGTGCCTCTATTTATTTTTTATTTTTTTATTTTTTTATTAAATCATAATTGTGTGCATTAGTGCAATCATGGGGCACAATGTGCAGACTTCATATACAATCTGAAATATTTTCATTGAACTATTTAACATAGCCTTCATGGCCTTTTAATCACTATATGAAGACATTTACATTCTACATTTAGTAATTTTCACTTGTACCCTTGTAAGATGCACCTTAAGTGTGATCCCACCAATCACCCTCCCTCCACTCATCCTCCCCGCTCCCCACAAGACCTTATTTCTATGAAAAAAAAAAAAAAAAAAAAACCAACCCCCCCCCAAGCAAACAAACAAAAAAACTAGCCAGGTGTATACCTACATTCCTAGTGACTTGAGTCTGGGAGTTTAAGGTTACAGTGAGGTATTAATTGTGCCACTGTAGTTTAGGTTAGTTGACAGAGCGACATCATAGCTCAAAAAAAAAAAAAAAACAAAAAACCCACAAAGTGATTACCCCAACCCCTTGATGGAGTACAAAATCTTAAATGCTATCTTTAGGTTACAGAATGAATAGGGGATTGGATTTGGAGAATAGTTTATGGGAGGGGAAGAAGAGGAAGCTTGGCTGGCAAAGGCTGTCTAGTTAAGTAGGTGAAACCTCACAGGCAGCAGTCCTCAGAGAAAATAGACAGTAAATGTTTCTTTCAGACCTTTCCGATGGCAGATGCTCAGTTAATTTTTCCTAGATCAGGACAAGGGAAGGCATGGCTGCACTAGTGCAGGTTTTCTTTACTGATACAAATCTTCCCCCAACAAGAGCTATCTTTTTGTCTATGCTTATATTTCCAGCTCATTCTGAATAGCCATCTTGACATATGTCAAAAAAGTATATTTTGGGGCAAAATATTTTGATTCCTTCATGACATTAGGGTATTGCATTGAAAAGGAGAGACTAATGGGATTTCTTTTCTTTTCTTTTTTTTTTTTTTGTAGAGACAGAGTCTCACTTTATTGCCCTTGGTAGAGAGCCGTGGCATCACACAGCTCACAGCAACCTCCAACTCCTGGGCTTAGGTGATTCTCTTGCCTCAGCCTCCCGGGTAGCTGGGACTACAGGTGCCCGCCACAACGCCTGGCTATTTTTCTGTTTTGCTGTTTGGCCAAGGCTGGGTTTGAACCCACCACCTTCAGTACACAGGCGCCGCCCTTCTTTTCTTTTATTTGTTTTTTTTTTTTTTTGAGACAGAGCCTCAAGCTGTCACCCTGGATAAAGTGCTGTGACATCACAGCTCACAGCAACCTCCAATTCCTGGGCTCAAGCGAGTCTCCTGCCTCCGCCTCCCAAGTAGCTGGTACTACAGGCGCCCGCCACAACGCCCAGCCATGTTTTGGGTGTAGCTGTTATTGTTGTTTGGTGGGCCGGGGCTAGATTCGAACCCACCAGCTCAGGTGTACATGGCTGGCACCTTAGCCCGTTGAGTCACAGGTGCTGAGCCCCATTATAAATTCTTAACTGGGGTACTCCCTTAATAAAAGATAGATTAACAGGAAAGAAAGGTATACAAACTGGGCTCGGCGCCTGTGGCTCAATGGGCTAAGGCGCCAGCCACGTACACCTGAGTGCGGGTTCGAATCCAGCCCAGCCCGCCAAACAACAATAATGGCTGCAAAAAAATGGCTGGGTGTTGTGGCAGGCGCCTGTAGTCCCAGCTACTTGGGAGGCGGAGGCAGGAGACTCGCTTGAGCCCAGGAGTTGGAGGTTGCTGTGAGCTGAGATGCCACGGCACTCTATCCAGGGTGACAGCTTGAGGCTCCGTCTTAAAAAAAAAAAAAAAAAAAAAGAAAGAAAGGTGTACAAACTTACTAAACATGCATGTGAACACTGGAGTCGTATACAAAGTGTAAGACTCAAAGGAGGGACCAGATAGCTGAAGTTTTTATAACATCCTGAGATCACATGAAGAATAGAAGCTCGGGTCTTCTGGGACAGAGGCAGCCTCAGCTTATGGCAGAGAGAAGGAGCAAAGGCTGTCTGTCCTTGTGAGCAAATGAAATCTCACGAAGAGGTCCAGCTCTCAGAAACAAACAGGTGGAGCCAGTGGTAAAAGTTTCTCTGGTAGATGCTTAAAGGGTCAGACTTTTTAATCTCTTTTTCCTGTGAGTTAATCTTTCCTGAATTCAGACTGGGGGAGAGGCTCAGAGAAAGCCTATTTGCATCTGTTGTTTACTTCATTTGACTAATGCAGATTTCCTCTACAGATGCAAATCTCCCCCACAAAAGACAGCTTTTTAGGGTTATTCTTGTGTTTGCAGCCCCTCAGAATAGCCATCTCAAAATATGCCAAAGAAGTATATTTTGGGGTAGCATATTTTTGGTTTCCTTCAGTATAAACAACCTGTATGCCTTAAATGGCCCCAATCATGACATCACTCCATAGCCATTGGCGCATGTGACTATGGTTTTGAATTATCAAGGAAAGGTTAAATGACATCCATTAAATTCTTTTCAGAAGAGAGGGGAAAGCAATCCATTTTAGAACTATGGTGATAAAAGTCATTAAAATATTTAGAAAAAAAAATTTAGCCTAGAAGTAGACACAGCCCCCACACTTTAGCTATCCCATTCCAGAAGAATTGGTAGAAATTCCTCTCTAGGGAATCCCTGGTAGATCTACAACACTGAAACCTTACTCTTGGACAACTCCTGGTCTTATGGGGAAAGCAGTTTCCAAAGTTGAGGAGTCCCTGATGAAACCAGATACATCAAGTCGTACCCCGGGGCATATTCCAGGTTAATAGAGGAAGAATGGAACCAGTCTCATAGGAGAGGCACAGACCTTGCTTACTGGGCAGTTCTGTGGGTCATAATGTTCCTTGGCATTTAGCATTTGTAGTCTGAAACACAGTAGTCAGAACTCAGCCTAGCCTTTCATTAACAACCAAATTGTACAGCTCACAAAGCAGATTTTCTTTTCTTTCTTTTTTTTTTTTTGAGACAGAGCCTCAAGCTGTTGCCTTGGGTAGAGTGCTGTGGCATCACAGCTCACAGCAACCTCCAACTCCTAGGCTCCAGCGATTCTCATGCCTTTGCCTCCCAAGTAGCTGGGACTACAGGCGCCTACCACAACGCCTGGCTACTTTTGTTTTTGGTTGCAGCCGTCATTATTGTTTGGCGGGACCAGGCTGGATTCGAACCCATCAGCTCAGGTGTATGTGGCTGGCGCCTTAGCCGCTTGAGCCATAGGCCCCAAGCCAAAGATTGCAATGACTTTTTTTTTCTTTTTTTTCCCTGCAGTTTTTGGCCGGGGCTGGGTTTGAATCCACCACCTCCAGCATATGGGACCGGCGCCCTACTCACTGAGCCACAGGTGCTGCACAGGTTTTGTTCTTTTTGCAGTTTTTGGTCGGGGCTGGGTTTGAACCCACCACCTCCGGCATATGGGGCCAGCACCCGACTCCTTTGAGCTATAGGCACTGCCCTCAGATCTGTAATCACTGACAGAAAACAACTAAGGTGAAATAGCAAAAAATACCTATATAGGTGCTCCTTGACTTACTATGGCTTACATCCTGATAAACCCAATGTGAACATAAATAAAATTTTAAAAGGGCGGCCCCTGTGGCTCAAAGGAGTAGGGCGCCAGCCCCATATGCTGGAGGTGATGGGTTCAAACCCAGCCCCGGGCCAAAAACTACAAGAAAAAAATAAATTAATTAATAAAATAAAATTTAAAGGGTGGGGCCTGTGGCTCATCAAGTAGGGCGCCAGCCCCATATACTGAAGGTGGCGGGTTCAAACACAGCCTCTGCCAAACTGCAAAACAGAAAAATAGCCGGGCATTGTGGCGGGCGCCTGTAGTCCCAGCTACTCGGGAGGTTGAGGCAAGAGAATCGCCTAAGCCCAGGAGTTGGAGGTTGCTGTGAGCTGTGTGATGCCACGGCACTCTACCGAGGGCGATAAAATAAGACTCTTGTCTCTACAAATAAATAAATAAATAAATAAATAAAATTTAAAAGCTGTTCTGAAGTAATGGGCTTTTTTTTTTTATTTTTTTTAGACAGAGTCTCACTTTATCACCCTCAGTAGAGTGCCATAGCATCACCCTGCTCACAGCAGCCTCCAACTCCTGGGCTTAAGTGATTCTCTTGCCTCAGCCTCCCGAGTAGCTGGTACTACAGGCGCCCACCACAACACCTGGCTATTTTTTTGTTGCAATTTGGCTGGGGCTGGGTTTAAACCCTTCACCCTCAGCACATGGGGCCGGCACCCTACTCACTGAGCCACAGGAGCCACATGGGTTTTTTTTTGAGACAGAGCCTCAAGCTATCACCCTGGGTAGAGTGTTGTGGCATCACAGCTCACAGCAACCTCCAACTCCTGGGCTCAAGGGATTCTCCTGCCTCCGCCTCCCAAGTAGCTGGGATTACAGGTGCCTGCCACAACATCTGGCTATTTTTTGGTTGCAGCCATCATTGCTGTTTGGCGGGGCCAGGCTGGATTCAAACCTGCCAGCTCTGATGTATGTGGCTGGTGCCTTAGCTACTTGAGCTACAGGCACAGAGCCTGCTGAGGCCGTTTTTTTTTTTAAGTCCCAAGTCACTTCATGCCTTGAGAGAGATGTGACTGTGATCTGAATTAAATGGCATGTAGGTGCAAATTTTTGGATTATAGACTAATCTTTTCCTCATTATTCCTATTCTGTCAATGACTAGGAGATACCAGAGACCAAACTTCCTCGCCTTCTAATCACTTACCTTTGTTATAAATCAATTGCCTCCTTTATTGTCCTGTAGCTAACTCAGACCTGACGGCACAAAAGACCCTATGACTGTTATATCTTCAGTGTAGAATGTTAAATATAATTTTCCCCAAAAGAACACTGCTTCAACTAATCAGATTACTGTAACTATGTGGCCTTGTCTGAAATATGTTGAACCTGTTAAGATTCCCAAACCTTATCCATACAAATGATCCCACACACACACAACTTCTCTTCTTTGGAGCATGACTTCCCTTCTTTGGGATCTGTGTTCCAGGTAGCTATCCTCAAGCTTTGTGCTCAAATAAACACATTTCCTGAATCTCATTATTTAAGGTTGACACCATCATACATTGAAAATATCATAAGTCAAAAAAGCATTTAATTCCCCTAACCTACTGAACATAATAACGTAGCCCAGCCTGCCTTAAACGTGTTCAGAATACTCACAATAGCCTCAAGCTGGGCAAAATCATCCAACACAAAGCCTATTTTACAATAGAGTGTTGAATATCTCATGTAATTTATTGAATACTGTACTGAAAGTGAAAAACAGAAGGGCTGTATGGGTACTTACTATTAATGTACACAGCTGAATGCACACTGGACCTGAAGAATGTTTGAAGCATTGAACTAAAATTGATTGCTGGATGATGGGGATGCTACAGTGACAGGGTCATCAATTTCTATTCTGCTGAGGCCCGAGAAGAGTTGCTGGAAGGCAATGGGGCATCAACAGTTGCTGATGGGTTAGCAGGCACAGTATTCTTCAAGAGGCTTTCAATTTTGACAGAACAATTTGTTCTTTTTTTTTTTTGAGACAGAGCCTCAAGCTGTCACCCTGGATAGAGTGCTGTGACATCACAGCTCACAGCAACCTCCAATTCCTGGGCTCAAGCGAGTCTCCTGCCTCTGCCTCCGAAGTAGCTGGGACTACAGGCACTTGCCACAACGCCCGGCCCTTTTTTGGTTGCAGCCGTCATTATTGTTTGGCAGGTCCAGGCTGGATTTGAACCTGCCAGTTCAGGTGTACGTGGCTAGAGCCTTAGCCCGTCGAGCCACAGGCGCTGAGCCCAATTTGTTCTTTTCATTATATATTTCTCTATAGCAAGCAAGAGCATCCCACAACAGCCTGTTAGCTTATGCGAATCTCTTGTAACTGACATCCATTTCTTCTAACATAGGTACCCCACTGCCAATGGTAGCAAATACCTCAGCCTATTTCTTTGCTATGAACTTTCTTGGTGTCTCAGGTAAAATTTCTTCCTTTGCCTCAAGTTCCTTTTTTTATTTTTTTCACCCTCAGTACAGTGCCATGGTGTCACAGCTCACAGCAACCTCCAACTCTTGGGCTTAGGCAATTCTCTTGCCTCAGCCTCCCGAGTAGCTGGGACTGCCACAGGCACCTGCCACAATGCCCGGCTATTTTTTGTTGTAGTTGCTGCTGCTGTTTTAGCTGGCCAGGGCCGGTTTTGAACCCGCCACCTTTGGTATATGGAGCCGGCGCCCTACCCTCTGAGCCACAGGCGCCGCCCCATTGCCTCACGTTCCTCACTTTTTCTTCCTCCAATTCGATCAACTCTTCCTGGAAAGCTCTTCAGTTTGAACACCAATAACTTATGAATATCCTCTCCATCAATGTCCAATTCTAGCTGTTTCCCAAGTGCTACTATCTTGTTACTTACTATTTCAGCAGCAGCAGAATCTTTGTTAAAACTTTTAAATGTGTTCACATATGTCTTCAAAACTTTCTTCCAAATGCCGTTCATGCATTGCCATGTGACTTCTTCCCAAGCTGGAGTGATGTTTCAGATAGCATTTGGAATGTTAAAACCTTTCCAAAACTCTTGGAGAATTTGGCCAGATTCCATTGCTACAACAGCCTGTGCAAATGTTCAGCATAAAGGCTATGCTCTGGCTCGGTGCCCGTAGCACAGTGGTTATGGTGCCAGCCACATACATCAAGGCTTGTGGGTTCGAATCCGGCCCGGACCTGCTCAACAACAATGACAACTGCAACCAAAAAATAGCCGGGTGTTGTGGCAGGTGCCTTGCTACTCAGGAGCAATTCAAGAGAATTGCTTAAGCTCAAGACTTTGAGGTTGCTGTGAGCTGTGACATCACGGTACTCTACCAAGGGCAACATGGTGAAACCCTTTCTCAAAAAAAAAAGACTATGCTCTGGGGCAGCGCCTGTGGCTCAAAGGAGTAGGGTGCTGGCCCCATATGCCAGAGGTGGTGGGTTCAAACCCAGTTCCGGTCAGAAACTGCAAAAAAACCAAAAAAAAGGACTATGCTCTGAACACAGCTGTTGTGCCTTGGTCCATTGGTTAAATGAGTATGATTGTGTTCAGCAACAATACACAACGTTTATATCAGGATGCATGTTGCTGATATGTTGTGGATGCCCTGGAGAATAGTCTAAGAGCAGAAGAATCTTGAATCAGATGCAATTTTGCCTATAATATTTTCTTGCTTGTGACATAAAACAGTTCCAAAAGTAGTCTTCAAACAATCCTAATGTCCTTCAGGCTTTCTTGTTATGCAGATAATAAATAGGAAGTGGGCTTGGCGCTTGTAGCTCAAGCAGCTAAGGCCCTAGCCACATATGCCAGAGCTGGCGAGTTTGACTCCAGCCCGGGCCTGACAAACAATGACAATTATAACCAAAAAATAGCTGGCTATTGTGGCAGGCGCCTGTAGTCCCAGCTACTTGGGAGGCTGAGGCAAGAGAATTGCTTAAGCCCAGGAATTGGAGGCTGCTGTGAGCTGTGATGCCACGGCACCCTACCCAGTGTAACAGCTTGAGGCTCTGTCTCAAATAATAATACTAAATAAATAAATAAATAGGAAGTGTTTGTTTGCTGACAATCTTGAACGCTGTAGGGTTCTCTAAGTAGTAGATTAAGAAAAGCTTTAATTGGGCAGCACCTGTGGCTCATCTAGTAAGTTGCTGGCCTCATATTCCGAAGGTGGCGGGTTCAAACCCGGCCTCGGCAGAACTGCAAAAACAGAAAAATAGCCGCGCGTTGTGGTGGGCTCCTGTAGTCCCAGCTACTCGGGAGGCTGAGGCAAGAGAATAGTCTAAGCCCAGGAGTTGGAGGTTGCTGTGAGCTGTGTGACGCAACGGCACTCTACCGAGGGCGATAAAGTAAGACTCTGTCTCTATAAAAAAAAAAAAGAAGAAGAAAAGAAAGGCTTTAATTTGTACTCTGCAACATTTCTGCCCAAAAGCAGCATTACAACAATTAATACAATTACAAGGTATTTGAATGCCTTGAATCTTGGCATTTTCGTGGATTCTTGATTAATGTACATACATATGCCTCCAAAACAAACTCATTTCATTGACATTAAATATTTTTTCTGACAAATATTTCTCACCCACAATTATCCCATGCAGCTCTTTTTTTTTTTTTTTTTTTTTTTTCAGTTTTTGGCTGGGGCTGGGTTCAAACCCGCCACCTCCAGCATATGGGGCCGGAGCCCTACTCCTTTGAGCCACAGGCGCCACCCACCATGCAGCTATTTATTAAAAGTTTCAGTATCTTCAGTGGCGGCACTCGCTGCCTCCCTGCTGACCTCCACATTACAAAAGTTATGACAACTTTTGAACCATTGAAACCACTCATGACTTGTTATAAACATTTGCGTATATGTAGGGTCATCATCACGATGTTTTTTTTTTTTTTGGCCGGGGCTGGGTTTGATCCCACCAACTCCAGCATGTGGGGCTGGCGCCCTACTCCTTTGAGCCACAGGCGCCGCTCATCATGTTCTGTTAATATATGGAAAGGACTTAACTGCCTTAGCACAGATTGTTAGTATGCCACGTGGTATGTGCTTCTGTATCTGGTCTTCCATCCACGTGACAGGTAATTTTTCCGTATCATCAATCGGTCCAACTCTTTTCTTTGTGATAACAAGTCATCCGTGATTTAACAGATGCTGATGATTTCACCGTGTCACTGATTCACTTCTTATCCTTTAAGATGGTTGAGATTGTGGATTGCAAAAGTCCTACCTCACGTGTGTTGGCCATTACTATGTTGCCACCTTCATGTTGGGCAATTATCTTGAATTTCATCTTGAGAATAATTGTCTTCCTCTTCTTCCCCTCATCAGACCAGACACAGATGGGCACTTTATAGACATCATGGGATACAAAAACACAAAGTCCCAAACAATAACAACACGTCTACTATTGAGTATCAGCTGTCTATCCCTGTAATCGTGTGGCCGACTGGAAGCTGTGGTTTGTTGCTGCTGCCCAGCATTTCAAGACAGTATCCTACTGTATATTACTAGCCTGGAAAAAGATCAAAATTCAAAGTACAATTTATATTGAATGTGTATCACTTTCTCACCAGGGGGACCATCTGTGTATTTCTCTTCCAGGAGAGCCACAGCAATGTGATAGGTTGGCTATTAAATGGCCTAAAAGCCTGAGAAGTGTCTTCAAAAGAAAAATCAGTAGCTTAGCAGGGTAATGAAGACCAGGGGAAAGACTGAAATAGATAAAGATAATACAAGTTATAGCTAATACTTAGTGTGAGATTTCTACATGCCAAGTACTGTTCTACTTTTTATGTGTTACTTATTAATGGAAAAAAACCCAGACTCTGTAAAATAATTTAAAGAGCTTTATTCTGAGCTGAATGTGTGTGACTGGCCTAGAGAACTTTTCAAGGAGTCCTGAGATATTGTCTCTGTGGCAGGGTTATAGTTTCTTTTTATACCTTCATGGAGACAGAAATTTTGCATAAACCTCTAAGTCAAAAAAGGCAGGACCTCTCAAAGTGGGGGCTTACAGGTAATAGGTAGGTTTAAGATTCTTTGATTTGTAATTGGTTAAAAAAATAAAGCGTTGACAGCGCCTGTGGCTCAAAGGAGTAAGGCACTGGCCCCATATGCCAGAGGTGGCAGGTTCAAATCCAGCCCCAGCCAAAAACTGCAAAAAAAAAAAAAAAAATAATAATAAATAAATGAAATAAAGCTTTGTGGGCAGTCTCTGTGGCTCAGTGAGTAGGACACCGGCCCCATATACTGAGAGTGACAGGTTTGAACCCAGCCCCTGCCAAACTGCAACAAAAAAATAGCCAGGCGTTGTGGCGGGCGCCTGTAGTCCCGGCTACTCAGGAGGCTGAGGCAAGAGAATTGCCTAAGCCCAAGAGCTGGAGGTTGCTGTGAGCTGAGACACCACAGCACTCTACCGAGGGCGACAAAATAAGACTCCGTCTCTAAAAAAATAAAAAATAAAAAAAAAATAAAGCTCTGTCTAATGGCTTGGAATGAGAGGTAATACGGCAATTTCTTGGTCTGTCTACTTGTGAGTCCAATAAAAGGACAAGAACAGAGCTGACAGGGAACTGGGCCATTTTGGATCCTAGTCTGCTGCAGCTCTGCTTGCTGAAATAAAACCTCTTCCTCTTCCATTACCGGTGTTCAGGTGACTCTCTCTGTTTTCTCTCCACCGGGCCTAGATTCCTGCAACATAATAACATAGACTTCATCAAAATTAAGAAGTTCTGCTCTTCAAAAGACTCTTTTAGAAGACTGAAAAGACAAGACATAAAATGGAGAGAAATTTTGCAAAACATATACCTGATAAAGGACTTGAATCCAGAATATATAAAGAACTCAGAAAACTCAATAATAAAAAGTCAATCCTACTTTAAAAAATAGGAAACAGGCCAGGCATGGTGGCCTGGGCCTGTTGTAGTCCCTGCCATGTGAGAGGCCAACGCAGGAGGATTACTTGAGCCCAGAAGTTCAAGACCAGCCGGGCAATGTAGTAAACTTTGTCACACACACAAAAAAGGGAAATGTATTTGAATGAGCACTTCTCCAAAGATGATATATGGATAGCAAATAAGCACATGCAAAAAATATGCAACATAATTAGTCACTACAGAAATACAAATTAAACTACAATGAGATACCATTATATGTCTATTAAAAATAATTTTTAAAAACCCTGTAAACCCAAGTTCTGGTGAGAAAGAAAAGCAGCTGGAATGCACACGTATTGCTAGCAGCAATGCAAAATGATACAGCCTCTTTAGATACCAGTTAGGGAGTGGCGCCTGTGGCTCAGGGAGTAGGGCACCGGCCCCATATACCGAAGGTGGTGGGTTCAAACCCCGCCTCCGCCAAACTGCAAAACAAACAAACAAAAATAGCCGGGCGTTGTGGCCGGCGCCTGTAGTCCCAGCTACTTGGGAGGCTGAGGCAAGAGAATCGCCTAAGCCCAGGAGTTGGAGGTTGCTGCGAGCTGTGTGACGCCACGGCACTCTACCGAGGGCAATAAAGTGAGACTCTGTCTCTACAAAAAATAAATAAATAAATAAATAGATAGATAGATAGATAGATACCAGTTAGGCAGTTTCACATAAAGTTAAACATTTACCATAAAACCCAGAAATCCCACTCCTAGGTATTTACCCAAGAGAAATGAAAGTCTATAGCCAGGTAAACTAGTCTTTGCCTGTCACCTGGAAGTTTTAGGCCAGCCTGGGTGACATAGAAAGACCCTATCTCTTAAAAAACTTTTTTTTTTTTTTTTTAGAGACAGAGTCTCACTTTATTGCACTTGGTAGAGTGCTGTGGCATCACAGCTCACAGCAACCTCCAACTCTTAGGCTTAGGTGATTCTCTTGCCTCAGCCTCCCAAGTAGCTAGGACTACAGGTGCCCGCCACAAAGCCTGCCTGTTTTTTGTGGCAGTTTGGCCAGGGCCGGGTTCAAACCCACCACCCTCGGTATATGGGGCCAGTGCCCTACTCACTAAGCCACAGGTGCCGCCCTAAAAACTTTTTTTTTTTTTTTTCAGTTTTTAGCCAGGGCTGGGTTTGAACCTGCCACTTCTGATACATGGGGCCAGCGCCCTACTCCTTTGAGCCACAGGCACTGCCCTTGAAAAACTTTTTTTTTTTTTTTTTGTGACAGAGCCTCAAGCTGTTGCCCTGGGTAGAGTATCATGGCATCACAACTCACAGCAACCTCTAACTCCTGGGCTCAAGCAATTCTCCTGCCTCCACCTCCCAAGTAGTTGGGACTACAGGCGCCCGCCACAACACCTGGCTATTTTTTGTTGCAGCCGTCATTGTTGTTTGGTGAGCCCAGACTGGATTCGAACCCACCAGCTCAGGTGTATGTGGCTGATGCCTTAGCCGCTTGAGCCACAGGCGCTGAGCCAAAAAACTTTTTTAAGAGACAGATTGTCACCCAGAGTGCAGTGTAATGAGGCAATCATATTTCACTGCAGCCTCCAGCTCCTCCTGGACTCACATGATCTTCCTACCTCAGACTTCCCTGTCAATGGGACTACATACACACCCTATGCCTGGTTAAATTTTTTTTTTTTTTTAAAGAAAATCTATGTTGGCTTGGAGCCTGTGGCTCAAGCAGCTAAGGCACCAGCCATGTACACCTGAGCTGGTGGGTTCGAATCCAGCCCGGGCCTGCCAAACAACAATGACGGCTGCAACCAAAAAATGGCCACACATTATGGCGGGCGCTTGTAGTCCCAGCTACTTGGGAGGCGGAGGCAAGAGACTCGCTTGAGCCCAGGAATTGGAGGTTGCTGTGAGCTGTGATGTCACAGCACTCTATCCAGGGAGACAGCTTGAGGCTCTGTCTCAAAAAAAAAAAAAAAAAGGAAAGAAAATCTATGTTATAGTAGCTTTATTTATAATTGCTCAAACTGGAAATAACCCAGATGTTAGGGCGGCGCCTATGGCTCAAATGGCTAGGGCACTAGCCCCATATGCCGGAGATGGTGGGTTCAAACCTAGCCCCAGCCAAATACTGCAAAAAAAAAACAAACAAAAAAAAAAAACCCAGATGTTATTTCCAGTTCACATCAGGAATGAACTATTGATATACAGAACAACATGGATATATCTCAATTCTCTAGGCTAAGTGAGTAAAGCTAGACTCAAGGCTACACCCTGTGTGTTTCCATTTATGTGATATTGGTGAAAGGTAAAATCATAAGGACAGAAGACAAATCAGTATTTACCAAGGACAAGGCTGGGGGAAAGGTTGGCTATAAAGGAGCACAGGGAATTGTTTTTGTTTTTTGCGGCTTTTGGCCAGGGTTGGGTTTGAACCTGCCATCTCTGGCATATGGAGATGGCGCCCTACTCCTTTGAGCCACAGGAGCCGTTAGGAATTTTTTTTTTCTTTCTTTTTTTTTTTTGAGACAGAGTCTCACTCTGTGCCCTGGGAAGAGTGTTGTGGCGTCATAGCTTGCAGCAACTTCAAACTCCTGGGCTCAAGGATCATTCTTCCTCAGCCTCTGGAGTATCTGGGACTACAGGCAATCACCACAGTGCCTGGCTAATTTTTCTATCTTTAGTAGCGATGGGGGCTCTCTCTTGAGCTCAAGGGATTCTCTTGCCTCAGACTCCCTGAGTGCAAGGATTACAGGCTTGGGCCACCACATCCAGCCAGGAATTTTTGTGGCTGATGGATCTGTTTTATATCTTGACAGTGATAGATGACTGTAATCAAAGCTCACAATGCAATATACTAAAATGGGTCAATTTTGCTATATACAAATTAAACCTTAATTTTTTTTTTTTAAGACAGAGTCTCACTTTGTTGCCCTCCATAGCGTATGGTGGCATCATAGCTCACAGCAACCTTAAACTCTTGGGCTCAAGTGAATCTTTTGCCTCAGCCTCCCAAGTAGGTAGGACTACAGGCGCCTAACATAACGCCTGGCTATTTTTAGAGATGAGATCTCTGTCTGGCTCAGGCTGGTCTCGAACCTGTGAGCTCAGGCACTCAGGCAATCCACTTGCCTCAGTCTCCCAGAGTGCCAGGATTACAGGTGTGAGCCATCTCACCCAGCCTAAACCTTAATTTTTTTTTTGCAATTTTTGGGGACTGGGTTTGAACCCACCACCTCTGGCATATGGGGCCAGTGCCCTACTCCATTGAGCCACAGGTGCCGCCCTAAACCTTAATTTTTTTTTGAGACGGAGCCTCAAGCTGTTGCCCCCTGGTAGAGTGCTGTGGCATCGCAGCTCACAGCAACTTCCTACTCCTGGGCTTAAGCAATTCTCTTGCCTCAGCCTCCCAAGTAGCTGGGACTACAGGCGCCTGCCACAACGCCCGGCCATTTTTTGGTTGCAGCCGTCACTGTTGTCTTAGTGGGCCTGGCTGGATTCGAACCTGCCAGTTCAGGTGTATGTGGCTGGCACCTTAGCTGCTTGAGCCACAGGCGCCGAGCCTAAACCTTAATTTTTTAAATGAAGGAAGGAAAAAGAGAAGTTGTAATTGTTTGTAGACCAGAGCTAGCAAATTCTACAAGGGATCTTTCTAGAGTGTGTCCAACATCCTTTGAGCTCCATGAGCTATGAATTTCCAGGCCACAGAAGTCTTCTAAACTTAAGAACTTCTACCACTTTCTGATCAATGGCTTGAAATTGGAGTGTAGGTAGAGTCTCCCAAGACTGTAGTGTACATGGGAAAAGTAGAAAGGGCAAGAGAAAGCAAGTAGGAGTCTAGGTCATAGACAGCAGCCAGGCTAGTTGACTCTGCCTCCGGTATCCAGGGGCCTCTAAGGGATAAAGCCTACATCTCCCAGCATTTCTCCAATCTATTCTTCTGGGTCCTTCTGGTAACTCCTTCCTTTTCCAAGTACCCTGGGGAGCTATCAATCATGATGCAGGCATATGAGCCAGGGTGATATAGCTAAATATCCCAGGAGCCAAACTTCTGTCCACAGTCCACCGTGATTCCCATTGGGAGGGCACACAACCCAGGCAAGGAACAAACGAGATTGTCCTGAGACTGCTAGAAAGGTGTTGAAAGAGAGAATTTAGTAAGGCTAAATGGTCAGACAGAGGTTCCCTAATGCAAAGAGCTATCAGAACACACAGGCCAGCACTCAGCCCAGCAGAGATTCAAACAGGTCTTCTTGGAGAAGATCCCTGAGCTGAGTCTCGAAGCATCACCCAGATGCAAAGGAGGAAGGAAGCGTCTCTTGTGCAGAAGTATGAACAAAAACCTGGCAGGGTGAAAGAGCATGATGTGCCCAGGAAAACACAAACCATGGGCTTTTCCAGGGGAGTGCTGTCCACAAAACTCTCTGTGTCAATGGGGATGTTCTATTTATATGCTATCTGGTATGTAGACTCTAGGTATTAAACACCTGAAATGTGGATCATGCAACTGCAAAACTAAATTGTTAATTTCATTTTAATTTAACTACAATTTAAATTTAAAGAGCCACATGCAGTGGGTGGCTGCAGGAGGTAAAGTGCAAGGCAGGGAGTTATGAGAGGCAGGCAGGCCAGGAGCGCTCAGCGAAAGGCTATGGATGCCATTTCAAGGATGTTGGACTTTATCTGGAAGGTGATGGGAAGTCTTTGGAGGGTTGGAAGCTGAAAAGTGACTTGGATCATACCACTGGACCAGAGGAAGACTGGAGTTAGAAGGATATTGCTATAGCTGCAGGGAGAATTTATGAGGGTTTAAAATATGGCAATGGCAGAAGGATTGGGAGGGAAGATTGACCCCTGGAGCTTTAAGAAAATAGAATCAGGCTTGGCGCCTGTAGTACAGTGGTTATGGCGTTGGCCACATGCACAGAGGCTGGCAGGTTCGAGCCAGCTAAACAACAATGGCAACTGCAACAGAAAAAATAGTTGGACGTTGTGGCAGGCACCTGTGTTCCCAGCTGCTTGGGAGGCTGAAGCAGGAGAATTGCTTGAGCCCGGGAATTTGAGGTTGCTGTGAGCTATGATGCCACAGCACTCTACCGAGGGTGGCATAGTGAGACTCTGTCTCAAAAAAAGAAAGAAAGAAAGAAACAGGAAATGGAATCAGCAGAACTGAGCGATCTTTTGGTGGTGGAGGGCAGGGCTGCATCGTCCTGGCATGGTGTATAAGAAAGACAGGTTCTTTCGTGATGTGGCTTGGGCAGAGGGACTAGCTGTTGGGGGTCCTTGAATATCTCTCAATTCCAAGGCCCCACTTCTCTACAGGTGAGGCTCTGTCAAGGTTAAGGAGATAAATCGAAGAGATGTCTTGCCTGGCTTTTGTTTCTTGTTAACCTGAAGGATAACAACGCTTTTGTTTCTTGTTAACCTGAAGGATAACAACAGTTTCAAAAATGACTGAGTCAGAGGGTAAATACTGTCCAATTTCAGGAGCATAAAGGTTCTCCAGAAGACAGAGAGGAAGTTTAAAGCCTTTAGTAATTAAGAAAACATCTGAAAAATTTAGTAAGGCTGGGGCAGTGCCTGTGGCTCAGTGGGTAGGACGCCAGCCCTGTACACCAAGGGTGGCGGGTTCAAATTCAGCCCTGGCCAAACTGCAACAAAAAAATAGCCGGGCGTTGTGGCAGGTGCCTGTAGTCCCAGCTACTCGGGAGGCTGAGGCAAGAGAATCACCTAAGCCCAAGAGCTGGATGTTGCTGTGAGCTGTGACATCATAGCACTTTACGGAGGGCAACAAAATGAGACTCTATCTCTAAACAAACAAACAAACAAATTAAGTAAGGCTGAAGTGTCTTTGAGAGTTACAGACACCACCCCCACCCCACTGTTTGGACTTTCTCAGCTAGGTCGAGTAGGGAACACTCTTCCCTTAGCTTCAGGACTATGGCCTGGATTTCAGGGTGGGAGTAGGGCTTCAAGCATAGGTTATTTTTTGAATTAAAAAAATTTGTGGGGGGGGAGGGCGGTGCCTGTGACTCAAGGAGTAGGGTGCTGGCCCCATATACCGGGGATGGCAGGTTTGAGCCCAGCCCTGGCCAAAACTGCAAAAAAAAAAAAAAAATCTTTTTTTGCTAAAGGATGAAAGAGATTATCCTCAGCTAGCGGCTAATGCATATAAACCTATCACACCTCTCTGCCCCTCCAAGGGGTTGAGGTGGGAGGATCACTTGAGTTCAGGAGTTCAAGGGTAACCTGAGGGCGCCGGCCCCATATACCGAAGGTGGCAGGTTCAAACCCGGCCTCCACAGACCTGCAAAACAGAAAAATAGTCGGGCATTGTGGTGGGCGCCTATAGTCCCAGCAACTCGGGTGGCTGAGGCAAGAGAATCGCCTAAGCCCAGGAGTTGGAGTTGCTGTGAGCTGTGTGACACCACAGCACTCTATGGAGGGCAATAAAGTGAGACTCTGTCTCTACAAAAAAAAAAAGAGTAACCCGAGCAAGAGTGAGACCCCTGTCTCTACCAAAAATAGGAAAAATTAGCCAAGTGTGGTTGTGGCACCTATAGTCCCAGCTACTTCGGAGACTGAGGGAGGAGGACGGCGTCAGCCCAGGTTTGAGGTCGTGATGAGCTGTGATGATACCACAGCATTCTAGCCCAGGGTGATGGAGGGAGACTCCGTCTCAAAAAAAAAAAAAAAGATTATCCTCTAACTGAATTGTATTGCCAAGATTCCCTCCAGCCATTGTATCCCATGATTCATTTGTTTACTCATCAAACATTTACATGCCAGATCCTATGTTAAAAATTTTTAGGACCCTTGGCTCGGCGCCTGTAGCTCAACAGGTTAAGGCGCCAGCCACGTACACCTGAGCTGGCGGGTTCGAATCCAGCCTGGGCCGCCAAACAACGATGACGGCTGCAACCAAAAAATGGCCGGGCGTTGTGGTGGGCGCCTATGGTCCCAGCTACTTGGGAGGCAGAGGCAGGAGACTTGCCTGAGCCCAGGAATTGGAGGTTGCTGTGAGCTGTGATGCCACAGCACTCTATCTAGGGTGACAGCTTGAGGTTCTGTCTCAAAAAAAAAATTTTTAGGACCCTCGTAAAACCTTCATTCCAGAGGGGTCCTGCCCTATACCTAGGAGGAAGAATATTACACAGAGAGGCCAGGGAGGACCTGAACAGACAGGCCTTGCTGGGTCCTCCACCTCAGTCTATTACCTTTCAACTATGCCCTTTTTGTCTAATCACATGTCTTCATTGAACCTAAGCATAACAGCAGACGATTTTCCCTAGGTCTTTGGGCCTTTGTTTCTGAAGGCCCCCATGTCCTATGGAAGTTTTTATTTTATTTTATTATTATTTTTTTTGAGACAGAGTCTCAAGCTGTCGCCCTGGGTAGAGTGCTGTGATGTCACAGCTCACAGCAACCTCCAACTCTTGGGCTTAAGCAATTCTCTTGCCTGAGCCTCCCAAGTAACTGGAACTACAGACACCTGCCACAACGCCCAGCTATTTTTTGGTGCTCGTTCTCATTGTTGTTTGGCGGGCGCGAGGGGGGCTGGATCAAACCCGCCCGCTCTGGTGTATGTGGCTGTTGCCCTAGCCACTTGAGCTACAGGCGCCAAGCCTGAAAGTTTGATTAAGTAAATTTGTTGTGCTTTTCTCTTGTTAACCTGTCTTTTGTTACAGGAGTGTTGGCCGTGAACCTTACAACGAGTGGGGGAAAGTATCACACCTTTCTGCCTACAAGGGCATACTCAAAGCCTTCCCTTTTTTTCACTGTAAAGTTTTCCCACTCCTCTGTCTGCTTTTGAGTCTCTGCCATACACAACTGACAATGGATGACTCCCTTATATAGCAAGCGCTGGATAAATAGCCTTTCTTTATTCTCATTGGTTGGTCTTTGATTATTTCCATACAGTAAAGGATCAGCTGGACAATAATTTTGTTTTTTAGGCCACACAGTATCTGTAACAAGTACCCAACTCTGCCATTATAGTGTGAAAACAGTCACAGACAATACAAATGGATACGACTACATTCTACTGAAACTTTATTTTATTTATGTATTTATTTATTTGAGACAGTCTCAAGCTGTTGCCCTGGGTAGAGTGCCTTGGCGTCACAGCTCACAACAACCTCAAACTCTTGGACTTAAGCGATTCTCTTGCCTCAGCCTCCCAAGTAGCTGGGACTACAGCCGCCAGCTACAATGCCTGGCTATTTTTTTGTTGCAGTTTGGCTGGGGCTGGGTTTGAACCCACCACCCCTGGTAAATGGGGCCGGAGCCCTACCCATTGAGCAACAGGCACCGCCCCCCAGCTAGTTTAGAAGACAATTTAAATTTTTTTGTAGAAAGTGATGCTGCCCAGGCTGGTCTTGAACTCCTGGCCTCAAGCAATCCTCTCACCTCTGTCTCCCAAAGTGCTGGGCTTACAGACGTGAGCCACTGTGCATGGCTTAAAGCTTTATTTATGTGAATAGGTTGTGAACCAGATTTGGTCTATGAACCCTAGTTTGCTGAACCAGATTTTAAGCTATGCTGCTCCACTGATAAAGATGTCACTATAAACTCTAATCTTCAAGAGAAAGTATTGACGCCTTTCTTTTGCAGAGGAGGGTGTCTTTTCTAAAGCACTTTCCCATCTGTTATTTAATTTGGTCCTGCCAGATTATGAGCCCTTTGAAGTTAAGGACTGTGTTTTATTCATTTTTCTATTCCCTTTGAAGTTAAGGACTGTGTTTTATTCATTTTTTCTATTCCCTACAAGACTTACCTAGCGCTGTGTAGGGCATTCAGTAGAGTCTTTCTTCCCTCCCTCCTCCCTCTCTTCCTCCTTCCCTTCCTTCCCTTTTTCCATCTTTTCTTCCTTTCTTGACATGGGGGTCTTGCTTTGTTGCCCAGGCTGGACTTAAACTCTTGGGTTCAGGAGCTCCTCCTGCCTCAGCTTCCCAAATAGCTGGAACCACAGGTGCAGACCACTGAGCCCAGCTATGGTGGATACTTAACAGATGTTTGTTAAAATGTCCTCAGTTGAATTAAATTATCATAATGATTTGGCAACATTGATACCTTAAAGGTTATTGTTCCTGTTGTACAGAGATTAAACAGAGGCACAAAGAGCTAGGTGGCTTGTTTATTATGTTTATCCAGAGTTTTTGGCAGAGTAAGAATTTGAACCCTGCCTTTGAGCCTTTTGGGCAGGACAGACTTCCCTGCTGGACTGTCAAGAGCCCCACATAGTCAAGATACAGCTGATCTTCCTTTGTGTATTTGGTTAAATTCTGTGATAGAGTCATCTTTTCAGCTCTGACTATACCTTCTCCCTGCCCCTCCCACTTATTGAAGTGAATCCTTGGGGGATGAATCATTTTATAAAAGTCAAGATTTGTAAGCAATCCCTTTAAGCCTCAGACTGTTTCAAAAGGATTGTATAGAAATCTTTCTGAGTGCACTGCTCTTGTTCCTCTTTTTAACCAAAGCTACCCTTGAGGAAAATTGAGTTCTTTGTGATAAACCATGGGCCATGGTTATAGACACCAGTGGATGGACCATAGAGAGACCCTGGACACTCTCATGACATCCTAGAAGGCATGTGGAATGGCAAAGTCTACACTTCTTGGAAGTTATTATTGTTTTTCTGATAGAGGTTTCTGTTCCTCAACAGTCTGTCACCTGTCACGTCTTAAAGCTGAAGGAAGCCTCTGCCTGAAATAGCCTCTCTCTTCCCTTGTCATTTATTGTTTCTTTTCACCTATGGACTTGGAAATCCATTAATCAAGGTTGGTTAAAACTCTGCAAGAAATGTGGTGGGAGAAAAAAAGTTTTTGTCTACAGAGGACTCAGGTCTTGTGATCAAGGGCCTACAGGTTAACAGGAGGAAATTAAACAAGTTTTATTCATACCCATGCAGGAGCTAGGGCTAGAGATAGGGGTTCCACAAAGCAACCTAAAAAAGAGAAGGGAGAAAGGGCTTTTTTAGGAAAGACACCAAATGGAAGATATGGCAGTTTGATGATAATGCTGTTTTAAGAGACAGAGTCTCGCTTCATTGCTCAGGCTGGTTTTGATTATAGGTGTGAACCACCACATCTGCCTCAATCATGTTATTTTCCATAATTTGTTTATGTTTATCTACATGAGTGGTGTTCTTCCTAGGAGCAAAGCTCCCCTGAAGAGGGGATTTATGGCAGCTTTACTCCCAGAAGGCTCTGTCTTTTAGTGAAAGAAAGGAAGTTCCAAAAAGGCTCTTTCCCCATCTACTGTATCGCAAATGTCTTCAGTTTAAAATAACCTTCATGGCTCGGCACCTGTGGCTCAAGCGGCTAAGGCGCCAGCCACATACACCTGACCTGGTGGGTTTGAATCCAGCCCGGGCCCGCCAAGCAACAATGACAGCTGCAACCAGAAACTAGCTGGGTGTTGTGGCTGGCGCCTGTAGTCCAGCTACTTCGGAAGTGGACGCAGGAGAATCGCTTGAGCCCAGGAGTTGGAGGTTGCTGTGAGCTGTGATGCCACAGCACTCTACCCAGGGCGACAGCTTGAGGCTCTGTCTCAAAAATAAAATAAAATAGGGTGGCACATGTGGCGCAAAGAGTAAGGCGCCAACCCCATATACCGGAGGTGGTGGGTTCAAACCCAACCCCGGCCAAAAAAGAGAAAAAAGTTCTGGGGGGTGCCTGTGTCTCAGTGGGTAGGGCACCGGCCCCGTATACTGAGCGTGGTGAGTTCAAACCTGGCCCCAGCCAAACTGCAACAAAAAAATAGCTGGATGTTGTGGTAGGCACCTGTAGTCGCAGCTACTCGGGAGGCTGAGGCAAGAGAATCACCTAAGCCCTGGAGTTGGAGGTTGCTGTGAGCTGTGTGACACCACGGCACTCTACAGAGGGCGATAAAGTGAGACTCTGTCTCTACAAAAAAAAATTAAAACAAAAAAAGTTCTGATTCTTAGCTGTGTCCTGTGTAGGTAAGGTTGCCAGGTAGCTGACTGATGGATAGGTGGGGTGTTTGTACAAAATAAGTTGTAATCGCATTTCTGGAGGCTAGGCTTTTTGACTCCAATCATTTAGAGCCAGGGTCGCGTCTTCTATCTGCTCCAGGAGATGACAGAGAGGTCAGCAACATGGTAAGATCCTGGGAGGTGCAAGTCCTAAAATTCCACCATTAGAGCTTCATTCTTTAGATGATACCATTGTTCATTGTTCACTATGAAAGTTTTGAGATAGACTGTTATGATCTACTATTTCACTTCCAAGAAACATAATCCACAGAGTCCTTTGTGATTCACCTGTGCAAGTTTCACCTTGCTCAGCTTCTAGGTGTTGCTAGGAGAGCTTCATTTGTTTCCATCCACATGGATTTTGTTTCTTAATTTTCGTGTATCTCAAACTTTGGTAATGACCCTTGTAGCTCCCTTCTCCCGCCCCCCCATTCCTCCAGACACCAACAAGTGAAGTCTCTCTCTCTTTTCTCTCACATTCTAAGGGTAAAATCACAGAACACTGTAAAGGTAGAAAGGTATACAGATCATGTAGGATAAAGCAAGTCTTCTTCCCATCCCCCGCTATAGACCACTCCTCCGCAACCCCTGCCGCTCTACCCCAGAAGTGACTGGCTTCCAAGTGTATACATGTTTTTGTTTTGCCCAAATCATAAAACACCACACCCCTTGTTCTATGCCTTATTTTCATTTTCACTTTAAACAATACATTTTTTAAATCAGTTCATACCGACACCTAAGTAATTTTCCTCAATGCGATGGCATTTCATTACATGAAAGTACCATTTATTTATTTAACCAGCCTCTTAGCGATGTTATTCCTCCTAGAGTTGCTTTCACTTTTTTATTTTTATTATGTTTATATTTATTTATTTATTTAGAGACAAGAGTCTCACTTTATCACCCTTGGTAGAGTGCTGTGGCATCACAGCTCACAGTAACCTCCAACTCCTGGGCTTAGGTGGTTGTCTTGCCTCAGCCTCCCAAGTAGCTGGAACTACAGGCACCCACCACAACACTTGGCTATTTTTTGTTGCAGTTTGGCTGGGGCTGGGTTCAAACCCACCACTCTCGATATATGGGGCTGGCGCCCTACCCACTGAGCCACAGGTGCTGCCCTGGAGTTGCTTTTACAAAGGGTATTAAAATGAATAGTCTTGTACAGAAGTTATTGCAGGCATAGGCAAATACACCCATAAGAATAAACTCTTAGAAGAGAAATTGCTAACTAAAGGGCATGAGAACTTTAATTTTGGGTAGACATTTATTTAGGTTCTCCATTTAGAAATGCAGTGTGCATTTGCTGCTGAGGTAGGCGGATAGAGAGCTGTGTGAATACAGCCCCAGGAGAGTTTTTCTTCTCCTAGGTCGAAACAACCTACACAAACTTTCCTCTGTAAGACAGTTTGGATTCCTATACAATAGGTGTTCAACGAATGTGTGGAATCCACTGAAATGCAGAGTGACAACGTGCTTTGTTTGTGAGCTTAAGAGGAGCAGACAGGAGCTAAAGAGGATCTCAGCTCCAAATCCAACCTAATCACAACGTCCTACTCATAGACTCTCACTTGCTCCGCCCACTCTCTAAGCCTCCCATTTGCTTGACCTGTGCCCCTCCTGGCTTCACTTCCTTCCTCTCAGAGCTGAGCCCCTGTGTAAATATGCTCAACTACTTGTCGGTACCTTCAACTTTTACCATTTCTTCCTTTCTGCTCTACATTCCCTAAGCTTGGACCCTCTGCCTCCTCTAGGTTACTGAGCAATACTGGAGAAATCCCACCCTTGGGGAGGTTGCAGTTTCAGGGTCACCTGGCTGAGCTCAGCCCCATGACATGGCGTGGTATCCTTCCAGCCGCTTCTTGTCAACTTCCTCTCCCATTCCTTCCTGCTTGCCTCGGTGTCCTCTGTATTGGCCACAGGAAAATCATCCATCTAGGCTGTGGGTCTCCTTCTTTCCTGTTACCCCTCTCTTCTATATTTTTAACTACTTCCTCTTTGTTCATTCTTTCTTCTCATTTTATAAACCTGGCATCTAGTAGATGCTCAATAAATTTTTTTATAAAATGTAATTTGTTCACATGTAATTTACAAATAATAGAATGCATATTTAAAGTATATACCTCAATGAAATTTGACAAATGCATATTCCCACGAAACACTACCTCAGTCAAGATAAAGACTTTCTTTTTTTTTTTTTTTGAGACAGAGTCTCACTATGCCACCCTCTGTAGAGCACTGTGAAGTCACAGCTCACAGCAACCTCAAACTCTTGGGCTTAAAAATTCTCTTGCCTCAGCCTCCCAAGTAGCTGGGACTACAAGCGCCTGCCACAACACCTGGTTATTTTTTTGTTGCAGTTCCCATTGTAGTTTAGCAGGCCAGGGCCAGGGTCGAACCCGCCAGCCCCAGTGTATATGGCTGACACCATAACCATTGTGCTATGGGCACTGAGCCATGATAAACACTTTCTCCTTACCATAGAGTGAATCTATGATATCACTCCTCACCCCAGACAACCACTGATCTGATTTCAATCATCTGGCTTTGTTTTGTCTATTTTACAATTTCATAGAAATGGAATCATATAATAGGTTCTATTTTGTGTCTATCTTCTTTTATATGTCTACCCATGTTGTTCACTGTATTAACATATTTTCCTTTTTAATGTTGAATAGTACACTATTGTATGAATAGATCACAATTATTTTACTTTTTTCTTTTCTTTTTTTTTTTTTTTTGTGACAGAGCCTCAAGCTGTCACCCTGGATAGAGTGCTGTGACATCACAGCTCACAGCAACCTCCAATTCCTGGGCTCAAGCGAGTCTCCTGCCTCCGCCTACCAAGTAGCTGGGACCACAGGCGCCCACCACAACGCCCGGC